>JANJGN010000045.1:5102500-5317500 GCA_026770705.1 Isurus oxyrinchus
GTGATCGAAACATTGATCCCTGAGGACCACTGTAGATATCCCTCGTCAGCAGAAAGCGCCCTTAAACAGTGGGGCCTGTGCTGAGAGTGGGGTCTGTGTTCAGTGTGAGGTCTGTGATCAGAGGGAGTAAAGAGCCCATTCTGAACAGAGAATGCTGAATACAGACACCTCTCTGCACACATTCGCAAACACCACATTCACTGTGTGTGGCCTGTGTTCAGAGAGGTGTCTGTGCTCCAACAGGGGCTGATGTTCAGAGTGCTCTGTGTTCAGGGAGGGATCTATGTTCAATGTGGGGTCTGTGTTCAGGGCCAGGGGTGGTGTTCAGTGTAGGGTCTGCGCTGAGGGAGATATCTCTGTTCAATGTGGGGCGTGTGTTGAGAGTAGGGATGGTGTTCAGACAGGGCTCTGTGATTCGAGGTGCCTAGCTTCAGTGTGGGGTGTGTGTTCAGAGCAGGGGTCATGTTCAGAGTGGGTTCTGTGTTTGGAGAGTGGTCTATGTTGAGAGTGAACTGTGTTGTCAGAGAGGTGAATGTGCTCAGAGAGTGGTTTGCGCTCAGGCTGGGGCCTTTGTTTAGATGATGCCCTGTGTTCAGAGCCGCTCCTGTGTTCAGAATCGGGGTGCCTTCCGACTGTGGCATTTGGTCCATCTAGGATGTATGTTTACACTGAGGTCTGCTTTCAGAGTGGGGTTAGTGTTCAGGCTGTGGTACTTGTTCAGACTAGCATCTGGGTTTATGTTGAGGGCCATTTTCAGTGTGTGCTCTGTGTTCAAAGTGTGGTCTTTGTATAAAGAGGGGTTTGTGTACAAACTGTGCTGTTAGATTAGACTAGGATCTGTGTTTAGATTGGGCTCTGTGTTCAGTGTGTGCTCTGTGTTCAAAGTGTGGTCTTTGTATAAAGAGGGGTTTGTGTACAAACTGTGCTGTTAGATTAGACTAGGATCTGTGTTTAGATTGGGCTCTGTGTTCAGTGTGTGATATGTGTTCAGAGTGAGGTCTTTGTATAAAGAGGGGTTTGTGTACAAACTATGGTCCTTGTTCAGGCTCTGATCTGTGCTCTGTATCTTGCTGTATTGAGTGTCTGTCCTTGTTTGTAGATCCATGCCTTGCCAAGCCTTGTCAGGTATTCAGCAGGATGCAGGTTATGAGTGTCCAGCAATTAAGGAGATGGTTGGGAGAAAATTTCCAGAGAATGATTTAAATAGGTTTCCACAATCCCCTCACTCTGTATCTCCCAGCTTCTCTGTCCCAGCCTCCTTCATGTCTGACACCGAATATTTCACGGTGTTATCTGCTCACAACCATTTACCCCGAGATTGTTCTGTCCCAGTGGGGAACATTCAGTGACTTTACCCTCAGTGACCCAAGCTCCTGTCTCTCAGTTTGTTTCCACACAATGTCCTGATGGTTAGTGTCTCAGGGAAACAGGTTCCTCCATCGCCCCTGAGTGATCTCAGTGTTTATGTAAATAGATTCTGTCGGTAAGGTGCCTTTGTTGCTATATATGTAAAGTTTAGATTTAACTAGACAAATGATGAAACCTTTTTGTTTAGAGCGTCAGGCACATCAGATACAACAAAAACCAGAAGCCATTCAACCCATCGTGTTCCTGCTAGATCTTTTCTAAAACGAGTTAATTAGTCCCACTTCCCCTTCTCTTGCTCCATATCCCTGTTAAAGTCTTAAATAGAAGCATTTACCCAGATCAGCATCACTTGCCATGTCATGAAATGATTCCTTGCATCGCACAATTGTTATTTTGCCAAACAGCTTCAGTCTGTATCCTTTCTCTCCCTGACCATCCTGTCTCAGGAATTAGCTTCTCCTTATTGACTCAATCAATAACCTCCCTGATGTTCAACGCCTCGAATGAAATTTTACTGAACCTCCTCTGTTCAAAGGAGAACAACCCACCTTCTGCAGTCTCTCCACATGAGCTGGAGACCCTCATTCCTGGGATCAGATCAGAAAATAGACTCTGCTCCCTCTCCAAGGCCTTGACATCCTTCCTAACGTGTGGATTCAGAATGGGGCACAAAACTCAATCTGGCTCCTAACCAGTGTGTTATAAAGAGCTCAGTGACACTTTCCTTAGTGTAGCATTCTCACGCTCTCTTTATTAAGGCAATGATTCCATCTGCTTCCCAATCCCTCCTCCCCTCCTACTGCCACATTCAATGACTTGTGTCCAACATCCCCAGATCTCTCTGCTCCTGGAACAATTTTGAACATTCACCATTAATATTTTATAGTCTCTGCTCATTCTTCAGTGGAAGATGTATCTCTTCACACTTGCCCATTTCACCAGTCTGTTTATCTCCTCACAAGTTCTGTCTCATCAAGTTCCCATTCAAAACAGAGGCCCCATTCTGAAAAAGTAACCCTGAATACAGACCCCACTCTGCATTCATTCACAAACACCACATTCGATGCGTGGCCTGTGTTCAGAGACGGGTCTGTGTTATGTATGAGTTTGTGTTCAGAGAGGCATCTGTGTTATGTATGGGTTTATGTTCAGAGAGGCGTCTGTGTTATGTATGGGATTGTGTTCAGAGAGGCGTCTGTGTTATGTATGGGATTGTGTTCAGAGAGGCGTCTGTGTTATGTATGGGTTTGTGTTCAGAGAGGCGTCTGTGTAATGTATGGGTTGGTGTTCAGAGAGGGGCCTGTGTTATGTATGGGTTTGTGTTCAGAGAGGCGTCTGTGTTATGTATGGGTTTGTGTTCAGAGAGGGGCCTGTGTTATGTATGGGTTTGTGTTCAGAGAGGGGCCTGTGTTATGTATGGGTTTGTGTTCAGAGAGGCGTCTGTGTTATGTATGGGTTTGTGTTCAGAGAGGCGTCTGTGTTATGTATGGGATTGTGTTCAGAGAGGCGTCTGTGTTATGTATGGGTTTGTGTTCAGAGAGGGGCCTGTGTTATGTATGGGTTTGTGTTCAGAGAGGGGCCTGTGTTATGTATGGGTTTGTGTTCAGAGAGGCGTCTGTGTTATGTATGGGTTTGTGTTCAGAGAGGGGCCTGTGTTATGTATGGGTGTGTGTTCAGAGAGGCGTCTGTGTTATGTATGGGTTTGTGTTCAGAGAGGCGTCTGTGTTATGTATGGGTTTGTGTTCAGAGAGGGGCCTGTGTTCCAATAGAGAGCTCTGTGTTCAGGGAGCAGTCTATGTTCAGAGTGGGGTGTATGTTCAGAGCAGGGATCGTGCTCAGTGTGGGTCCTGCGTTCAGAGGGGTGTCTATATTCAGTGTGGACTGTGTGTTCAGAGTGGGGAAGGTGCTCAGAGTGGGTTCTGTGTTTGGAGAGGGGGCTATGCTGAGTGTGAAATGTATTATCAGGGAGGTGGGTGTACACAGAGAGAGGTTGGTGTTCAGTCTGGGGCCTTTGATTAGATGAGGGGCCTGTGTCCAGAGCAGTTCCTGCGTTCAGAATCTGGGATGTCTCCTGATTGTGGTGTTTGGTCAGTCTAGGATATGAGTTTACATCGAGGTCTGTTTTCAGAGGGGGGTCTGTGTTCAGTTTGTGGTATTTGTTGAGAATAGAGTCTGTGTTTAGGGTGATGTCTGTTTTCAGTGTGTGATATGTGTTCAGAGTGAGGTCTTTGTATAAAGAGGGGTTTGTGTACAAACTGTGCTGTTAGATTAGACCAGGATCTGTGTTTAGATTGGGCTCTGTGTTCAGTGTGTGATATGTGTTCAGAGTGAGGTCTTTGTATAAAGAGGGGTTTGTGTACAAACTGTGCTCTTAGATTAGACCAGGATCTGTGTTTAGAATGGGCTCTGTGTTCAGTGTGCGATATGTGTTCAGAGTGAGGTCTTTGTATCAAGACGGGTTTGTGTACAAACTGTGTTGTTCGATTAGACCAGAATCTGTGTTTAGATTGGGCTCTGTGTTCAGTGTGTGATATGTGTTCAGAGTGTGGTCTTTGTATGTAGAGGGGTTTGTGTACAAACTGTGCTGTTAGATTAGACTAGGATCTGTGTTTAGATTGGGCTCTGTGTTCAGTGTGTGATATGTGTTCAGAGTGTGGTCTTTGTATAAAGAGGGGTTTGTGTACAAACGGTGCTGTTAGATTAGACCAGGATCTGTGTTTAGATTGGGCTCTGTGTTCAGTGTGTGATATGTGTTCAGAGTGTGGTCTTTGTATAAAGAGGGGTTTGTGTACAAACTGTGCTGTTAGATTAGACCAGGATCTGTGTTTAGATTGGGCTCTGTGTTCAGTGTGTGATATGTGTTCAGAGTGTGGTCTTTGTATAAAGAGGGGTTTGTGTACAAACTGTGCTCTTAGATTAGACCAGGATCTGTGTTTAGAATGGGCTCTGTGTTCAGTGTGCGATATGTGTTCAGAGTGAGGTCTTTGTATCAAGACGGGTTTGTGTACAAACTGTGTTGTTAGATTAGACCAGAATCTGTGTTTAGATTGGGCTCTGTGTTCAGTGTGTGATATGTGTTCAGAGTGAGGTCTTTGTATGAAGAGGGGTTTGTGTACAAACTGGGCTGTTAGATTAGACTAGGATCTGTGTTTAGATTGGGCTCTGTGTTCAGTGTGTGATATGTGTTCAGAGTGTGGTCTTTGTATAAAGAGGGGTTTGTGTACAAACTGTGCTGTTAGATTAGACCAGGATCTGTGTTTAGATTGGGCTCTGTGTTCAGTGTGTGATATGTGTTCAGAGTGTGGTCTTTGTATAAAGAGGGGTTTGTGTACAAACTGTGCTCTTAGTTTAGACTAGGATCAGTGTTTCGATTGGGCTCTGTTTTCAGTGTGTGATATGTGTTCAGAGTGTGGTCTTTGTATAAAGAGGGGTTTGTGTACAAACTGTGGTCCTTGTTCAGGCTCTGATCTGTGCTCTGTATCTTGCTGTATTGAGTGTCTGTCCTTGTTTGTTGATCCATGCCTTGCCAAGTCATGTCAGGTATTCAGCAGGATGCAGGTTATGAGTGTCCAGCAATTAAGGAGATGGTTGGGATTAAGTTCCAGAGAATGATTTAAATAGGTTTCCACAATCCCCTCACTCTGTATCTCCCAGCTTCTCTGTCCCAGCCTCCTTCATGTCTGACACCGAATACTTCATGGTGTTATCTGCTCACAGCCATTTACCCCGAGATTGTTCTGTCCCAGTGGGGAACATTCAGTGACTTTACCCTCAGTGACCCAAGCTCCTGTCTCTCAGTTTGTTTCCACACAATGTCCTGATGGTTAGTGTCTCAGGGAAACAGGTTCCTCCATCGCCCCTGAGTGATCACAGTGTTTATGTAAATAGATTCTGTCGGTAAGGTGCCTTTGTTGCTATGTATGTAAAGTTTAGATTTAACAAGACAAATGATGAAACCTTTTTGTTTAGAGCGTGAGGCACATCAGATACAACAAAAACCAGAAGCCATTCAACCCATCGTGTTCCTGCTAGATCTTTTCTAAAACGAGTTAATTAGTCCCACTTCCCCTTCTCTTGCTCCATATCCCTGTTAAAGTCTTAAATAGAAGCATTTACCCAGATCAGCATCGCTGGCCATGTCATGAAATGATTCCTTGCATCGCACAATTGTTATTTTGCCAAACAGCTTCAGTCTGTATCCTTTCTCTCCCTGACCATCCTGTCTCAGGAATTAGCTTCTCCTTATTGACTCAATCAATAACCTCCCTGATGTTCAACGCCTCGAATGAAATTTTACTGAACCTCCTCTGTTCAAAGGAGAACAACCCACCTTCTGCAGTCTCTCCACATGAGCTGGAGACCCTCATTCCTGGAATCAGATCAGAAAATAGACTCTGCGCCCTCTCCAAGGCCTTGACATCCTTCCTAACGTGTGGATGCAGAATGGGGCTCAAAAATCAATCTGGCTCCTAACCAGTGTGTTATAAAGAGCTCATTGACACTTTCCTTAGTGTAGTATTCTCGCCCTCTCTTCATAAAGGCAATGATTCCATCTGCTTCCCAATCGCTCCTCCCCTCCTACTGCCACATTCAATGACTTGTGTCCAACATTCCGAGATCTCTCTGCTCCTGGAACAATTTTGAACATTCACCATTAATATTTTATAGTCTCTGCTCATTCTTCAGTGGAAGATGTATCTCTTCACACTTGCCTATTTCACCAGTCTGTTTATCTCCTCACAAGGTCTGTCGCATGAAGTTCCCAATCAAAACAGAGGCCCCATTCTGAAAATGTAACCCTGAATACAGACCCCAGTCTGCACACATTCACAAAAAAAAATTCGATGCATGGCCTGTGTTCAGAGAGGCGTCTGTGTTATGTATGGCTTGTGTTCAGAGAGGTGTCTGTGTTATGTATGGGTTTGTGTTCAGAGAGGCGTCTGTGTTATGTATGGGGCTGTGTTCAGAGAAGGGGCCTGTGTTATGTATGGGTTTGTGTTCAGAGAGGCGTCTGTGTTATGTATGGGTTTGTGTTCAGAGAGGCGTCTGTGTTATATATGGGTTTGTGTTCAGAGAGGCGTATGTATTATGTATGGGTTTGTGTTCAGAGAGGCGTCTGTGTTATGTATGGGTTTGTGTTCAGAGAGGGGCCTGTGTTATGTATGGGTTTGTGTTCAGAGAGGCGTCTGTGTTATGTATGGGTTTGTGTTCAGAGAGGCGTCTGTGTTATGTATGGGTTTGTGTTCAGAGAGGCGTCTGTGTTATGTATGGGTTTGTGTTCAGAGAGGCGTCTGTGTTATGTATTGGTTTGTGTTCATAGAGGCGTCTGTGTTATGTATGGGTTTGTGTTCAGAGAGGGGCCTGTGTTATGTATGGGTTTGTGTTCAGAGAGGGGCCTGTGTTATGTATGGGTTTGTGTTCAGAGAGGCGTCTGTGTTATGTATGGGTTTGTGTTCAGAGAGGCGTCTGTGTTATGTATGGGTTTGTGTTCAGAGAGGCGTCTGTGATATGTATGGGTTTGTGTTCAGAGAGGCGTCTGTGTTATGTATGGGTTTGTGTTCAGAGAGGCGTCTGTGATATGTATGGGTTTGTGTTCAGAGAGGCGTCTGTGTTATGTATGGGTTTGTGTTCAGAGAGGCGTCTGTGTTATGTATGTGTTTGTGTTCAGAGAGGCGTCTGTGTTATGTATGGGTTTGTGTTCAGAGAGGCGTCTGTGTTACGTATGGGTTTGTGTACAGAGAGGCGTCTGTGTTATGTATGGGTTTGTGTTCAGAGAGGGGCCTGTGTTATGTATGGGTTTGTGTTCAGAGAGGGGTCTGTGTTATGTATGGGTTTGTGTTCAGAGAGGCGTCTGTGTTATGTATGGGTTTGTGTTCAGAGAGGGGCCTGTGTTATGTATGGGTTTGTGTTCAGAGAGGCGTCTGTGTTATGTATGTGTTTGTGTTCAGAGAGGGTCCTGTGCTCCAATAGAGAGCTCTGCGTTCAGGGAGCTGTCTATGTTCAGAGTGGGGTGTATGTTCAGAGCAGGGATCGTGCTCAGTGTGGGTCCTGTGTTCAGAGGGGTGTCTATATTCAGTGTGGACTGTGTGTTCAGAGTGGGGAAGGTGCTCAGAGTGGGTTCTGTGTTTGGAGAGGGGGCTATGCTGAGTGTGAAATGTATTATCAGGGAGGCGGGTGTACACAGAGAGAGGTTGGTGTTCAGTCTGGGGCCTTTGATTAGATGAGGGGCCTGTGTCCAGAGCAGTTCCTGCGTTCAGAATCTGGGATGTCTCCTGATTGTGGTGTTTGGTCAGTCTCGGATGTGAGTTTACATCGAGGTCTGTTTTCAGAGGGGGCTCTGTGTTCAGTTTGTGGTATTTGTTGAGAATAGAGTCTGTGTTTAGGGTGATGTCTGTGTTCAGGGTGTGATATGTGTTCAGAGTGAGGTCTTTGTATAAAGAGGGGTTTGTGTACAAACTGTGCTGTTAGATTAGACTAGGATCTGTGTTTAGATTGGGCTCTGTGTTCAGTGTGTGATATGTGTTCAGAGTGAGGTCTTTGTATAAAGAGGGGTTTGTGTACAAACTGTGCTGTTAGATTAGACTAGGATCTGTGTTTAGATTGGGCTCTGTGTTCAGTGTGTGATATGTGTTCAGAGTGAGGTCTTTGTATAAAGAGGGGTTTGTGTACAAACTGTGCTGTTAGATTAGACTAGGATCTGTGTTTAGATTGGGCTCTGTGTTCAGTGTGTGATATGTGTTCAGAGTGAGGCCTTTGTATAAAGAGGGGTTTGTGTACAAACTGTGCTGTTAGATTAGACTAGGATCTGTGTTTAGATTGGGCTCTGTGTTCAGTGTGTGATATGTGTTCAGAGTGAGGTCTTTGTATAAAGAGGGGTTTGTGTACAAACTGTGCTGTTAGATTAGACCAGGATCTGTGTTTAGATTGGGCTCTGTGTTCAGTGTGTGATATGTGTTCAGAGTGAGGTCTTTGTATAAAGAGGGGTTTGTGTACAAACTGTGCTGTTAGATTAGACTAGGATCTGTGTTTAGATTGGGCTCTGTGTTCAGTGTGTGATATGTGTTCAGAGTGAGGTCTTTGTATAAAGAGGGGTTTGTGTACAAACTGTGCTGTTAGATTAGACTAGGATCTGTGTTTAGATTGGGCTCTGTGTTCAGTGTGTGATATGTGTTCAGAGTGAGGTCTTTGTATAAAGAGGGGTTTGTGTACAAACTGTGGTCCTTGTTCAGAGTGTTATCTGTGCTCTGTGTCTGTCTCTTGTTTCTGCCTTTGATTAACAATCTATTCCTTGCTTTGTTTGTCAGGCATTCAGCAGGATGCAGGTTACGATAGTCTCAAAATTAAGGAGATGGTTGGGATAAAATTTCCAGAGAATGTTTTAACTAGGTTTCTACAATCCCCTCACTCTGTATCTCCCAGCTTCTCTGTCCCAGCCTCCTTCATGTCTGACACCGAATATTTCACGGTGTTATCTGCTCACAACCATTTACCCCGAGATTGTTCTGTCCCAGTGGGGAACATTCAGTGACTTTACCCTCAGTGACCCAAGCTCCTGTCTCTCAGTTTGTTTCCACACAATGTCCTGATGGTTAGTGTCTCAGGGAAACAGGTTCCTCCATCGCCCCTGAGCGATCTCAGTGTTTATGTAAATATATCCTGTGGATAAGGGACTTTTTGCTCTGTATGTAAAGTTTGGGTTTAAGAAGACATATGTCTGAACATTTTGTGTTGGAGCATGAGGCACATATAACAGAAAGAAACAAAACACCATGAAACCCATCGTGTTTCTGCTAGATCTTTTGTAAAAGTATATAATTAGTCTCACTTCCCCTTCTCTTGCTCCATTGCCCTGTTAAAGTCTTAATGTAAAGTGTTTATCCAGATCAGCACAACTCGCTATGTCATGAAATGTTTCCTTGCATCCCACGATTGTTCTTTTACCGAACAGCTTCAGTCTGTGTGCTTATTGTTCCTGACCATCCTGTCTCAGGAAAGAGTTTCTCCTTATGAGATCCCAGGCATTTACCTGGACTCGATCTGTTGTCACCCCCACTGATCCCTGTGTCTCAACAGATGGAATAGCTTCCAGGATTAACATGAGTCGAGGTCATTCGGGATGAAACCCGGAGTTGTCCACACCCATTGTCTTGCTCCCTCAGCCAAACAGCCAATCACCTCTCACATTAAGAGAAGATATTTCCCTAGGCAGGAGCCACTCCCCATCTCTGGAATCATAAATTCTCCCAAGCTCTCTCTGTGACTCCACACACACACACACACACCGTCTGGAGTCTCCAGTTCTCTGATCCTGACACGGAAGGACTCTGCTCAAGATGATGAAGCCTCTGGTCCTGGTTCTTGCTCTCCTGCTGATCGCTCAGGATTTCCAGGTCATGGGTGAGTAGCGACCTCCCTGTCCTCAGCAGCTGTTTGGAACAATCTCCATTTCCAACTCTTTGATTCTCTGTGTGGTTGTTAGGGTGCAGGGTGAGAGGGCAGGATTGTGGAGCTCTCTCACTCCCCGTCCCTTCCAATCACTGCTCAAGGAAAGCAAAGGGAGAATGTTGGAGTGGGAATTACACCAGCCTCCTTGTCCTTCTCATTCTGACATCCACATCCCTCCACATCCCTCGAGAGGCCAGACCAGTGTAAACTCCTCCGTCCACCAAAACCTTCCCTGTCCCTGTGAAAATCTCCAGTCCCTACAACTGTCTGTCTCTCCGCAACATCCTGCAGGTGTTTCATAACTGTCCATCAAACATATACCACCAGGCACTACAAGACCCTGTATCTCTGTAAGTTCTCCCAGGGGCCACAACTCTATCCCCATAACACCCTTCAGCCCCACAACTCTCTCTATCCCCATAAACCCCTCCAGCCCCACAACTCTCTCTATCCCCATATCCCCCTCCAGCCCCACAACTCTCTCAATCCCCGTAACCCCCTCCAGCCCCACAACTCTCTCTATCCCCATAACCCCCTCCAGCCCCACAACTCTCTCTATCCCCATAACCCCCTTCAGCCCCACAACTCTCTCTATCCCCATAAACCCCTCCAGCCCCACAACTCTCTCTATCCCCATAACCCCCTTCAGCCCCACAACTCTCTCTATCCCCATAAACCCCTCCAGCCCCACAACTCTCTCTATCCCCATATCCCCCTCCAGCCCCACAACTCTCTCAATCCCCGTAACCCCCTCCAGCCCCACAACTCTCTCTATCCCCATAACCCCCTCCAGCCCCACAACTCTCTCTATCCCCGTTACCCCCTCCAGCCCCACAACTCTCTCTATCCCCATAACCCCCTCCAGCCCCACAACTCTCTCTATCCCCATAACCCCCTCCAGCCCCACAACTCTCTCTATCCCCATAACCCCCTCCAGCCCCACAACTCTCTCTAACCCCATAACCCCCTCCAGCCCCACAACTCTCTCTATCCCCATAACCCCCTCCAGCCCCACAGCTCTCTCTATCCCCATAACCCCCTCCAGCCCCACAACTCTCTCTATCCCCATAACCCCCTCCAGCCCCACAACTCTCTCTATCCCCGTTACCCCCTCCAGCCCCACAAGCCTCCCTATCCCCATATCACTCGGTTGACCACAGTTGAGGGGAACTCTCCAGCTCTCCTTCCAATTGGACATTGGGCAGTGTTTTCTGGCCCTGCCGCAGTGTGTCTCCCCCTGGTGGATGTGGTGAGACATTTTAATCTCCGTTCACTCCACTGGGACTGTAATGTCCTTCCGGGCCGGGGGGGGGAACCTAGACCCCTGGCCTGTGTTTCCAAACCCCTCCACAGCCTCGCCCCCTCCATATCTCTGACATCGCCCCCAGACCCAACCCCTTTCCAGATCTCTGTGATTCTCCTGTTCTGCTCTCCTGTGTATTCGCAGTGTTTAAGTGACCCACCATTGACAGCCGAGCCTTCAGCTGCCTGGGGCCAAAGCGATGGAATTACCTGTGGAAATCGCTCCAACTCTCTCCCCTCCTTTAAGACGCTCTATACAACAAAGCTCTTCGGGTCAACAGGCCCTGATATCTGCTGCTGGGGCTCAGTCTCCATTTTGTTTAGTTAGCTCCTGTGAGGCAAATTGGGCCTTTTCTATCTGTTCAAGTGAATATAGAAGTTGTGTCATTATCATGGGGCCCAGATCTGGTCTCCATATGCCCTGGACACAACACATTTGGAGCATTCTGCACAATTCTTGTCTCCTTAAACATCGGTGAGACCACACTTGGAGCACTGTGCACTGTTCTGGTCTCTATAAACCTTGGTTAGACTGCACTTGGAGCACTGTGCACAGTTCTGGTCTCTATAGCCTTGGTTAGACCACACCTGGAGCACTGTGCACAGTTCTGGTCTCTATAAACCTTGGTTAGACTGCACTTGGAGCACTGTGCACAGTTCTGGTCTCTATAAACTTTGGTTAGACTGCACTTGGAGCACTCTGCACAGTTCTGGTCTCTATATCTCTCGGTTAGACCACACTTGGAGCACTGTGCACAGTTCTGGTCTCTATAAACCTTGGTTAGACTGCACTTGGAGCACTGTGCATAGTTCTGGTCTCTATAAACCTTGGTTAGACTGCACTTGGAGCACTGTGCACAGTTCTGGTCTCTATATCTCTCGGTTAGACCACACTTGGAGCACTGTGCACAGTTCTGGTCTCCATATCACTCAGTAAGATGACATCTGGAGTACCATGCACAGTTCTGGACTCCACATCCCTCAGTTAGACCACTTTTGTTCCACTGGGTACAGTTCTGCTCTCCATATCCCTTGGTTAGAACACAGTTGGTCCACTGGGTACAGTCCTGCTCTCCATATCCCTTGGTTAGGCCTCCCATAGAACACTAAGTGCTGTTCTGTTCTCCATGTCCTTTGTCTAGGCCTCACAGACCAAACTGATGATAGTTCAATATTGGGATGTGATAGTGAAAGGGGGACTTCACCATTTAGGCTGATACATAATAAATGTTTGAGCGAGAGTCAAGGGTGCATAATGGTGGCATCAACAGAGGATTCCTTTCTGCATTTCAGGATTCTCCTATGGATGTGCCAGAATACGAGGGGCCAGATGTTGAAGTGGTTCTTGCTACAAGAAAGAGGCTAAGATACCTTTGAGGTGCTTCAAGGGGTACGAATGCTGCGTGCCGTATCGATTCATGAGAGGATGAAGGAGGGAAGGGAAATCAAGACCAGAGACTCCAGCCCCAATTCAAAGGCCCCTGACTCCAGCACCGTCTAGAGGCTCCACGGACTGTGTAGGGCCCATGTCCCCTTCCTGACTGGTTTCTCATTCATGTGAATAAAACTGGCTGCGTTGATCACCGACTCTTGTCCGTGTCTCATTTCTCACTTGGATCGGTGAGTCTCCACATTGACAGGGAGGGAAGGGGGAGGTCAGACAATGGCAGGGTCACATTCAGGTCCTGTAGTTCCAGCATAATCATTTTCACAGAGTCATGTCTCAGAGCCATTGTCCCAGACGTGTCCATCACCATCCCTGGGTATGTCCCTGTCCCACCGGCAGTGACTCAGTGCTCTGCAGGTGGGAGGGAGTTTCCATTGGAGTCCTCAATATTGACTCATGACATCAGGTCAAACATGGGCAAGAAAATGGCTCCTTCTGATTCTCGTCTACTGCCCTCCCTCAGCCGATGATCCAGCAGAAGTGCTCTTGGAGTAAAGGGCTGTTTGTCAGATTGGAGCATGTAGACAGTGCTGTTCCCCCAATTACTGACATCAGGAATACGGTGACATTCCAAAACTTGTCGATGAAACAACACTTGAAGTCATGGCAACCAGTGAGGACGATAGATATCGATGGAAACAGGACGTAGATAGGAGGGCAGAATGGGCAGAAAAGTGGCAGATGGAATTTTGTAGAGAGGGGTATGAGGTGATGCATTTTGACAGAAGGAATAGGGAGAGGCATTATGGGCTACATGACACAATGTTAAAGAGCGTTCAGAGACAGAGGGATATGGGGTGTTCTGAAATGTTATCTTTGACATTTGGCAGGGCAGGATGAGAGAGCAGTTAGTGAAGCGTGGAGGGTATTGGGCTCCATTGTTTAAAATTCATTCATGGAATGTGGGCATCGCTGGCTAGGCCAGCATTTAATGCCCCTCCCAAATTGCCCCTTGAGAAGGTGGTGGTGAGCCGCTGCAGTCCCTGTGGTGCAGGTACATCCGCAGCGCTGTTAGGGAGGGAGTTCCAGGGTTTTGACCCAGCGACAGTGAAGGAACGGCCGATATATTTCCAAGTCAGGATTGTGAGTGGCTCAGAGGGGAACTTCCAGGTGGTGGTGTTCCCATGTGTCTGCTGCCCTTGTCCTTCTAGATAGTAGAGGTCGTGGATTTGGGCAGCGCTATCGAAGGAGCCTTGGTGAGTTGCTGCAGTGCATCTTGTAGATGGTACACACACTGCTGCTACTGTGCGTCGGTGGTGGAGGGAGTGAATGTTTGTGGATGGGGTGCTGATCAAGCGGGGGCTGCTTTGTCCTGGATGGTGTCGAGCTTCTTGAGTGTTGTGGGAGCCGCACTGATCCAGGCAAGTGGAGTGTATTCCAACAAATTCCTGACTTTTGTCGTGTTGATGGTGGACAGGTTTTGGTGAGTCAGGAGGTGAGTTACACTCCGCAGGATTCCCAGCCTCTGACCTGCTCTTGTAACCACAGTGTTTATATGGCTGGTCCAGTTCAGTTTCTGGTCAATGGTAACCCCCAGGATGAAGTTAGTGGGGGATTCAGTGATGGTAATGGCATTGAATGTCAAGGGGCGATGGTTAGATTCTCCCTTGTTGCAGATGGTCATTACCTGATACAAAAATACAGGTATTGGGGACAAAATCAGGGGAAGATACTCTGAACAATTATGAAGCCCTGGTTAGGCCGCAGCTAGATTAATACATCCAGCTCTGATCACCACACATGAGGGAGGATGTGAGAGCCCTGGAGGGGCTGCTGAGGATATTTAGAAGATTAAAGCCTGTGTATTGTCCACACAGACGGGCAGTGAGCTGCTGGACCCTATCCTGTGCTGATTCATTCCTGTCAGATCCTCACACCTTGTTCAAGGCTTTCAGACAGGATGGCACCTGGTGTCCGCTCAGTTCTGTGTTCCAGGGAAATATTTAACAGGCCGGTAAACTGCTCAAAGTGACTGATTTGTGCTTCAACTCTGATGTCCGACATGGAACTCTTTATCCACACATTGCATTCCAGACATCTCCAACCTTTCATCCCACTCCTGGATACAGGAGAGTAGTTTAGTCTCCAGCTAATGCCCATCACTGGGAGACAATTAAACACCCAATTAAGGTCGATTCATTGAGTCCTCACGGCTCAGGAAGCCATTCGGCCCATCCAGGCAATGCAGATAGACGGCAGTGAGGGATCAATGAGGACAGGGGCCCTGGGAAGAGGGAATGGATAGAGGGTTGTGGGAATGAGGTAGTAGAGAGCAGATTTTCCAGGGTTGGAGGAACCGAGTGGGGAGAGAAATAAGATGTGAGGGGGCGGCTGGGAGAGGAGATAGGGGTTTTGGAATGAGGGGTGGAGACTTTATCTCTGGGTGAGCTCAGTCACACAAGAGAAGGATCAGGGTCTCATTGGGAGCTGTGAGTTATACACTGTCCCTACAAAAGATAGACCACACTCAGAGCACTGCACAGTTTTGACCTTCATATCCCTCGGTTGACCACACTTGGGCACTGTTCACAATTCTGGTCTCCAAATCCCTCGGTGGGCCGATATTTGTAGCACTGTACACAGTTCTGCTCTCTATTTCCCTTGGCCTGGCCACACAAGGATCACTGTGCACAGTTCTGCTGTCCAAGTCCCTTGGGCTGGCCACACCTGGAGCACTGTGCACAGTTCTGGTCTCCATATCCCACGGTTAGACCACGCTTGGAGCACTGTGCACAGTTCTGGTCTCCATTTCCCTCGGTTAGACCACGCTTGGAGCACTGTGCACAGTTCTGGTCTCCGTATCCCATGGTTAGACCATGCTTGGAGCACTGTGCACAGTTCTGATCTCCATATCCCTCGGTTAGACCACACTTGGAGCACTGGGCACAGTTCTGGTCTCCATATCCCTCAGTTAGACCACGCTTGGAGCACTGGGCAAAGGTCTGGTCTCCAAATCCCTCAGTTAGACCACACTCGGAGCGCTGTGCACAGTTTTGGGCTCCATATCCCTCAGTTAGACCACACTCGGAGCGCTGTGCACAGTTTTGGGCTCCATATCCCTCAGTTAGACCACACTCGGAGCACTGTGCACAGTTTTGGGCTCCATATCCCTCTGTTACACCACACTTGGAGTACTTGACACAGTTATGTTCTCTATATCCCTTGGCCTGGCCACACTTAGAGCACTGCGCTCTGTTCTGGTCTCCGAATCCCTCAGTTACAATGCACTCGGAGCGCTGTGCACAGTTTTGGGCTCCCTATCCCTCAGTTAGACCACACTTGGAGTACTTGACACAGTTATGTTCTTTATATCCCTTGGCCAGGCCACACTTAGAGCACTGCGCACTGTTCTGGTCTCCGAATCCCTCAGTTACAGTGCACTCGGAGCACTGTGCACAGTTTTGACCTTCATATCCCTCTGTTGAAGACACTTGGAGCAATGTGCACATTTCTGCTCTCCATATCCCTGAGCCTGTCCATGCGTGGAGCTCTGAGCACAGTTCTGATCTCAATATCCCTGGGCCTTTCCACACTTGGAGCACTGTGCACCGTTCTGGTCTCCATATCCCTCAGTTGGACCACACGTGAAGCACTGTGCTCAGTTCTGCTCTCCATATCACTTGGTTAGTGCACCCATTGAACGCTGTGAGTAGTCCTGTTCTCCATGTCCTTTGTCTAGGCCTCACAGACCAAACTGATGACAGTGCAATATCAGGATGTGGCAGTGAATCGGGGACTTCAACATTTAGGGCGACACATCAAGAGAGAGGAGAGAAAGGAGAGGAACTGAGTTCACTGAGGGCCAGGGGAACAGGGGGAGGCCATTCAGCCCCACAAACCTGCTCCATCATTCAACCAATATTGATCTGATCTATGAGCTGACTCCATAAAACTGCCATTGCCCCGTAAGCTGTGTGACCTGTTCTGAATCGATCCCATTGAAAGCAATGAGTGCCACACAACACAATGGAGAGTGTCCTCAGTGTGAGGACAGGAGCCAATCGTCACAAGGACTGTGCGGGGGTCATTCCCACCAACAGCGTCAGGGACAGATGTATCTGCAGCAGGTAGATTGGTGAGGATGGGGTGGAGTAGAATCTTCCCTCTTGTTGGTTCACCTGCCTCAGGCCTATTCTGCCTTTCAGGGCTCGGACACCTGGGTCTGTAACGCTGACCCTGAGACACTCTTGGTGATGGACATGCAGGTCCCACAGCAGAGAACATTATGTGCCCTCGATACGCTCAGTGCTTCCTCCATGTGGTGTTTAACATGGAGAGGGAGAGATTGATCAGATTCAGGAGAGCGGTAGGTGGGAGTCAGCAGGAGGTTCCCATTCCCCTGTTTGCCCTCATGTCTTGTGACATCAGAGAGACTGTGGTCTTGTTGAGGACTCCCAGGACCAGCCTCTCCCGACTGTATGTCACTGCTCTGTCACCTCTGGTGGGGACAGTCCTGTCAGAGGGACACGGGATACCCAGGGAATGGGGGGCACGCGATTAGCGCATTGTCTTTACGTTATGTTTCTGTGAGTGTGTCTACATTGGAGTTATAAGATGTCAATGTGACCCTGCCATTGTCTGACCTCCCCTCCCTCCCTGTCAATATGGAGACACACCGATCCAAGTGAGAAATGAGACACGGACAAGAGGCGGTGATCGATGCAGCCAGTTTTATTCACATGATTCAGAAAGCAGTGGGCCAGGGGTCATTGGATCCACACAATGTGTCAGAAGCAGAATTACAGGAATTACAGATAGCTTCCATCAGAGCCTCAGGTGGCTCTCACAGGGGGACATTTCCCCTTTTTGTTATTCAGTCAGCCTTGCAGCACTTAAAAACGAGGAAGCATTTCTCCTTCGTCTCTGTCTCACTTTCCTTGCACCCGAGTGGTCTACAGGTGCCTCCAGTGTCACTACATCCCAAGGCTCGACCTAGGAAAGAGAAAGGAAGACTTCATTGATGCCAACAGTCATGGCCCTCGAGGGCCCAAGTTTAGTCTAACTGATGTACATTCAGAGCTAACCTGTAGAGAGTGCATCCGGAGTGATCTAACTAAAGGATACGGAGACACAAACTGTGTAGAGTGAGCCTAATGTTGTCTAATCGAGCGATACGGAGACTGGAACTGTGCACAGTGATCCAAGTGTGGTCATACGAAGGATAATGAAGATCAGAATGGTGCACAGTGCTCCGAGTGTTGTCTAAGCAAGGTATAAACAGACCAGAACTGCTCTCAATCAGAATGCTACAATGTATTTTACACAACTGAATACCAGCACAGTCCTGATGGGCTGAATGGTCTCCTGTTGCCGTCTCAGTGTTTCTATAAATTGAGCACTGAGAGATGTACTCACTTCCCAATGTAGACGTTGCACTCACTCCTCCATCGGCAGTGATGGGCTGCACCAGCACCAGGAACCCAAGCAGCAAAAGCAGTGCTTTCCTCATTCTCCGCTGATCTCCTCCCAGTCACAATGAGATAGCAGGAGCACAGACGCTCTTTATATGTACACACAGAGCATTCTGTAGTTAATAATCACACACACGCAGAGCGGGTAGACTCTAACTTGGACACGGTGAAGGGAACGTTCACTAACTGAGTCCAACATTAACTGGAATCAAGTAGGTTTCTTTATTAATAAGAAGAGGGACAGATCTGAATAATGATTGAGCTGACAAAGGTTCATAGGAATTGTTAGCTGTGTTTTTAATCAGAATCATACAACAGAGACGGAGGCCATTTGACCCATGGTGCCTATGCTAGCACCTTGATCATGTTATCTCATTATTCCCAGTTTGCTCTGTGCTTTGTCCGTAGCTATGCAACATTTTCCCACTCAGTTATTCATCCAATTCCTCTTCTGAAGATTACTGTTCAATCTTCTCTGAATGTCTCTTCAGGCAGCGAGTTCCAGTTCACAAAAACCCCTTTAATAAACGGAAATTCTCATCATCCCCCATCTAGTTCTTTTGTCAATGAAATAAAATCTGTTTCTACTGGTTCCCTAATCTCCCATCCTCGGAAATCTCCCACGATCTCTATTGGGAGAAGAGTTGGGGAGCTCTACCTGGTGTCCTGGGGCCAATGTTTATCCATCGGCCAACACCACGATCACATATTATCCAGTCAGTATTGCATTGCTGCTGGGATCTTGCTGTGCAAAAATTGGCTGTCACAAATTGTGGATTAAAACAGTGACTGTCCTTCAATGTGAGGTAATTGACTGTGATGAATGTTGCATTGCTCTGGTGAAGGGTTCCATATAAACCCAAATCTTCATTTTATTATTTCTATTTATCTGCTTTTCCTTTTCACTCTCCTTTTCTCTCACTTTGTCCCTTTGACTGTCTGTCTGTCTGCCTGTCTCTCTGACAGTCTGTCTGCCTGTCTGTCTGTGTGTCTATCTGCCTGTCTGCCTCTCAGTCAGAATGCTACAATGTATTTTACACAACTGAAGGAGGGGTGGAGGCTGTATCTCTGGGTGAGCTCAGTCACACCAGAGAAGGACCATGGTCTCACTGGGCACAGTGAGTGATATACACTGACCCTACAAAGGATAGAGTTCACGATGCTGAACACTTCAAGATGTACAAAGTGCTCCAAGTGTCGTCTAAGGAGGGATATGGAGAACAGAACTGACTACAGTGCTCCAAGTGTTTCAGGCCAAGTGATATGGCCACCAGAACTGTGCACAGTGCTCCAAGTGTGGTCTAACTGATGGATATGGCCACCAGAACTGTGCACAGTGCTCGAAGTGTGGTCTAACTGATGGATATGGAGGCCAGATCTGAGCACAGTGCTGCAGTTGTAGTCAGGCCAAGTGAAATGGAGACCAGTTCTGTGCCCAGTGCTTCAAGTTTGGTGTAGCCGAGGGTTCTGGAGCCCATAACTGTGCACAGTGCTCCAGGTTTGTCCGAAAAGAGGAATATGTGCTCCGAGTATTGTCAACTGAGGGACATGGAGGACAAACGTGGGCACAGTGCACCGAGTGTGGTCTAACTGAGGTATTCGGAACCAGAACAGTGCAGAGCGCTCCAAGTGCTGCCAGGCCAAGGGATTAAGTGCAGAATTGTGCAGAGTGCTCCACATGTGGTCAGGCCAAGAGTTATGGAGCCCAGAACTGTGCACAGTGCTCCAAGTGTGGTCTATCCTTTGTAGAGCCAGTGTGTCCCTCACTTCTCCCAATGAGACCATGATCCTTCTCTGGTGTGACTGAGCTCACAAAGAGGTACAGCCTCTACCCTCCCCTTCTAGAGAACCTAGTTCCTCACTCACCAGACCCCTCACATCTTAATTGCCGCCCCACTCGGTACCTCTGGCACTGGAAATTCAGCTCTGGATTACATCATTCCCACAACCCTCTATCCAATCCCTTTTCCCAGGGGTCCTGTCTTCATTTATCCCTCACTGCCGTCTATCTGCATGGACTGGATGGGCCGAATGGCTTCCTGAGCCGTGATGACCCTATGAACCTCCCTTTGATGGGTCTTCAATTGTCTCCCAGTGATGGGCAGTAGCTGGAGACTAAACTACTCTCCTGTATCCAGGAGTGGGATGAAAGGTTGGAGATGTCTGGAATGCAATGTGTGGATAAAGAGTTCCATGTCAGACATCAGAGTTGAAGCACAAATCAGTCACTTTGAGCAGGTTACCAGCCTGTTAAATATTTCCCTGGAACACGGAACTGAGCAGACACCAGGTGCCATCCTGTCTGACAGCCTTGAACAAAGTGTGAGGATCTGACAGGAATGAATCAGCACAGGATAGGGTCCAGCAGCTCACTGCCCGTCTGTGTGGACAATACACAGGCTTTAATCTTCTAAATATCCTCAGCAGCCCCTCCAGGGCTCTCACATCCTCCCTCATGTGTGGTGATCAGAGCTGGATGTATTAATCTAGCTGCGGCCTAACCAGGTCTTTATAATTGTTCAGAGTATCTTCCCCTGATTTTGTCCCCAATGCCTGTATTTTTGAGTGTCAGGTAATGACCATCTGCAACAAGAGAGAATCTAACCATTTTCCCTTGACATTCAATGCCATTGCCATCACTGAATCCTCCACTAACTTCATCCTGGGGGTTACCATTGACCAGAAACTGAACTGGACCAACCATAAAAATACTGTGGCTACAAGAGCAGGTCAGAGGCTGGGAATCCTGCGGAGAGTAACTCACCTCCTGACTCCCCAAAGCCTGTCCACCATCTACAAGGCACCAGTCAGGACTATGATGGAATACTCCCCACTTGCCAGGAAGTGTGCGGCTTCCACAAGACTCAAGAAGCTCGACACCATCTGGGACAAGCAGCCCTGCTTGTTTGCAAGCCATCCAACAACTATTCAATTCCTCCACCACCGACGCACAGTAGCTGCAGTGTGTGTACCATCTACAAGATGCACTGCAGGAACTCACCAAGGCTCCTTCGATAGCGCTACCCAAATCCACCTCCTCTGCCATCTAGAAGGACAAGGGCAGCAGACACATGGGAACACCACCACCTGGAAGTTACCCTCTGAGCCACTCACCATCCTGATTTGGAAATATATCGGCCGTTGCTTCACAGTCGCTGGGTCAAAATCCTGCAACTCCCTCCCTAACAGCGCTGTGGATGTACCTACACCACAGGGACTGCAGCAGCTCACCTCCACCTTCTCAAGGGGCAATTTGGGAGGGGCATTAAATGCTGGCCTAGCCAGCGATGCCCACATTCCATGAATGAATTTTAAGCAATGGAGACCAATACCCTCCACGCTTCACTAACTGCTCTCTCATCCTGCCCTGCCAAATGTCAAAGATAACATTTCAGATCACCCCATATCCCTCTGTCCCTGAACGCTCTTTAAAATTGTGTTATGTAGCCCATAATGCCTCTCCCTATTCCTTCTGTCAAAATGCATCACCTCATACCCCTCTCTACAAAATTCCATCTGCCACTTTTCTGCCCATTCTGCCCTCCTATCTACGTCCTGTTTCCATCGATATCTATCGTCCTCACTGGTTGCCATGACTTCAAGTATTGTTTCATCGATAAGTTTTGGAATGTCACTGTATTCCTGATGTCAGTAATTGGGGGAACAGCACTGTCTACATGCTCCAATCTGACAAACAGCCCTTTACTCCAAGAGCACTTGCGCTGGATCATCGGCTGAGGGAGGGCAGTAGACGAGAATCAGAAGGAGCCATTTTCTTGCCAATGTTTGACCTGATGTCATGAATCAATATTGAGGACTCCAATGGAAACTCCCTCCTGCCTGCAGAGCACTGAATCACTGCCGGTGGGACAGGGACATACCCAGGGTTGGTGATGGACACGTCTGGGACAATGGCTCTGAGACATGACTGTGTGAAAATGATTATGCTGGAGCTACAGGACCTGAATGTGGCCCTGCCATTGTCTGACCTCCCCCTTCCCTCCCTGTCAATGTGGAGACACACCGATCCGAGTGAGAAATGAGACACGGACAAGAGGCAGGATCAACGCAGCCAGTTTTATTCACATGATCCAGGAACCAGTGGGTCAGGGGGCACGGGCCCTACACAGTCCGTGGAGCCTCAAGGCGGTGCTGGAGTGACGGGCCTTGCTGACCCAGACATTATTCCTCCTTTTATGATACGCTTCACCACGCAGCATTCATACACCCAATAGCACTTGTTCCGTATCAAACCCTCGTTTCTGCGGCAGTTCCCCCATCGACAGGTGCCCCATCGTATTTTCCAACATGGAATGAATGAACCTGAAATGCGGAAATGAATCCGCTGTTGATGCCACCAGTAAGGACCCTCGACTCTCGTTCAAACATTTATTATACATCACCTTAATCTTTATTGCACTATCGTTAGTTTGTTCTTTAAGGACAAGGCAAAAGACATGGAGAACAGGACTACTTACAGCGTTCGATGGTTGGCTTAACCAAGCCACCTGGAGAGCAGAACTCTGCACAGTGACCCAAGTGTTGTCTAACCAAGGGATGTGCAGGCCAGACATGTGCACAGTGCTCCGAGTGTGGCCTCACTAGTGAATATGGAGGCCAGACATGTGCACAGTGCTCCGAGTGTGGCCTCACCAAGAGATCTGGAGGCCAGAAATTTTCACAGATCTCCAAGTGTGATGTAACTGAGGAATATGGAGACCTCAACTGTGCACAGTGCTCCAAGTGTGGCCTCACTGAGGGATACGGAGAGCTCAACTCTGCAGTGTGCTCCAAGTGTGGTCTAACTGAGGGATATGGAGACCAGAACTGTGCACAGTGCTCCAAGTCTGGTCTAACTGAGGGATATGGAGACCAGAACTGTGCACAGTGCTCCAAGTCTGGTCTAACTGAGGGATATGGAGATCGGAACTGTTCATGGTGCTCCAAGTGTGGTCTAACTGAGGGATATGGAGACCAGAACTGTGCACAGTGCTCCAAGTCTGGTCTAACTGAGGGATATGGAGACCAGAACTGTGCACAGTGCTCCAAGTCTGGTCTAACTGAGGGATATGGAGATCGGAACTGTTCACGGTGCTCCAAGTGTGGTCTAACTGAGGGGTATGGAGACCAGAACTGTGCACAGTGCTCCAAGTCTGGTCTAACTGAGGGATATGGAGACCAGAACTGTTCACGGTGCTCCAAGTGTGGTCTAACTGAGGGATATGGAGACCAGAACTGTGCACGGTGCTCCAAGTGTGGTCTAACTGAGGGATATGGAGACCAGAACTGTGCACAGTGCTCCAAGTGTGGTCTCACTGAGGGATATGGAGATTGGAACTGTGCACGGTGCTCCAAGTGTGGTCTCTCTGAGGGATATGGAGATCGGAACTGTGCACAGTGCTCCGGGTGTGGTCTAACTGAGGGATATGGAGACCAGAACTGTTCACGGTGCTCCAAGTGTGGTCTAACTGAGGGAGATGGAGACCAGAACTGTGCACGGTGCTCCAAGTGTGGTCTAACTGAGGGATATGGAGACCAGAACTGTTCACGGTGCTCCAAGTGTGGTCTAACTGAGGGAGATGGAGACCTTAACTGTGCACGGTGCTCCAAGTGTGGTCTAACTGAGGGATATGGAGACCAGAACTGTGCACGGTGCTCCAAGTGTGGTCTCTCTGAGGGATATGGAGATCGGAACTGTGCACAGTGCTCCGGGTGTGGTCTAACTGAGGAATATGGAGATCGGAATTGTGCACAGTGCTCTGGGTGTGGTCTAACTGAAGGATATGGAGATCGGAACTGTGCACGGTGCTCCAAGTGTGGTCTCACTGAGGGATATGGAGATTGGAACTGTGCACGGTGCTCCAAGAGTGGTCTCACTGAGGGATATGGAGATCGGAACTGTGCACAGTACTTCGGGTGTGGTCTAACTGAGGGATATGGAGATCGTAACTGTGCACAGTGCTCCGAGTGTGGTCTAACTGTGGGATATGGAGATTGGAACTGTGCACGGTGCTCCAAGTGTGGTCTCACTGAGGGATATGGAGATTGGAACTGTGCACGGTGCTCCAAGTGTGGTCTCACTGAGGGATATGGAGATCGGAACTGTGCACAGTGCTCCGGGTGTGGTCTAACTGAGGGATATGGAGATCGTAACTGTGCACAGTGCTCCGAGTGTGGTCTAACTGTGGGATATTGAGATCGGAACTGTGCACAGTGTTCCGAGTGTGGTCTAACTGTAGGATATGGAGATCGGAACTGTGCACAGTACTCTGAGTGTGATCTAACTGTGGGATATGGAGATCGGAACTGTGCACAGTGTTCCGAGTGTGATCTAACTGTGGGATATGGAGATCGGAACTGTGCACAGTGTTCCGAGTGTGGTCTAACTGTGGGATATGCAGACCTCAACTGTGGTAAAAACCTGCAATATCTTGGAATTTTGTTGTAATTTTGATTCCGTGGGGTCAATTGTGGAGGCTGTAGCACAAGTAAACAAAAATATATATAATTTACCAACTTTTCAACCATTCCCAGGCTGAGATTGAAGGGTTTTGGTACCAAGGTCTGGTTCATGTTCCAGAACCAAGCTGCAGAAATGGATTTAAATACAGATCAACAATGATCCAATCGAATGGCAGCACATGTTTGAGTGGGTGAATGGCCTATTCCTGTTCCTGTGAATGGTTTCATAGATTGGCGACTGAGAGATTCACTGACCTGCGTAAATATAGTTTTCAGCGATGATGTGTCCCAGCACCAGGAGCACCAGCACCAAGAGCTGTGCTTTCCTCATCTTCCACTGAGCTCCTCAGAGCCTCACTGAACTGCCTGGGCTACAGGAGCTCTTTATATGAACTCAGAGTATAATGTGTAGTTAATAATCACACACACACACCCACACAGACACGGTGAGGATTGGCTCCACCTTGGGCACGTTGAAGGGATAGGTCACTCACTGAGAGCAACAGGAACTGGAATCAGTGATTAAATGTGTCTCGCTGGGCGATTATGTGTTAAACAACAGAGACGGCCCTGTGTAAGGATTGAACTGGGGAAGGTTTGTAGAAATATCTTTCTGCGATGAAGGTAAGAATAATACAGCAGAGAAGAGGGCCATTCGGCCCATCGAGCCTGTGTCGTCTCTCTGAAGCAACTATCCAATTATTCCCACGCTGCTTTCCTCTGTCAATATGCCGGCTGTTTTGATTGGCCCTCATGATCCACCCAATAGCGTCAGGTGTCCCCACACCCGCCCCTTTCAGTTCCCCTTCCCTTACACTGAATCTACTTTCCAATGTACAGGTCACCAGAGAATAACCGGCAATGGCTTCTCTTTCTGTTCCCACACCCATACCTCTGGTGTTTCCCAAGGATCTACACCCCACCCTCCACACCTCCCCATACCCACACCCCCACCACACCCACACCCACACCCCCACCACCTACACACCCACACCCACACCCACACCCCCACACCCACACACCCACACCCACACCACCCCCACACCCACACCCCCATCACCCACACCCACACACCCACACCCACACCACACCCACACCCACACCCACACCCACACCACCTACACACCCACACCCCCACCACACCCACACCCCCACCACCCACACACCTACACCCCCACCAGCCCCACATTCACACACGCAATGCCCCCCACACCCACACCCCCCACAAACACACCCACACACCCACACCGACACCACCCCCACACTCCAACCACCCCAACACCCACAAGTCCACTTCACCCCACACACACACCCCTGAACAAGGTGAACATGCTTTGGGGAGTCATCAAGTGAGTTACTCTCCACAGGATTCCCAGCCTCTGACCTGCTATTGCAGCCACAATATTTATATGGCTGGTCCAGTTCAGTTTCTGGTCAATGATAACCCCCAGGATGAAGTTAGTGGGGGATTCAGTGATGGTAATGGCATTGAATGTCAAGGGACGATGGTTCGATTCTCCCTTGTTGCCGATGGTCATTACCTGACTCTCAAAAATACCGGTATTGGGGACAAAATCAGTGGAAGATACTCTGAACAATGATAAAGCCCTGGTTAGGCCGCAGCTAGATTAATACATCCAGCTCTGATCACCACACATGAGGGGGGATGTGAGAGCCCTGGAGGGGCTGCTGAGGATATTTAGAAGATTAAAGCCTGTGTATTGTCCACACAGACGGGCAGTGAGCTGCTGGACCGTATCCTGTGCTGATTCATTCCTGTCAGATCCTCACACCTTGTTCAAGGCTGTCAGACAGGATGGCACCTGGTGTCCGCTCAGTTCCGTGTTCCAGGGAAATATTTAACAGGCCGGTAAACTGCTCAAAGTGACTGATTTGTGCTTCAACTCTGATGGCCGACATGGAACTCTTTATCCACACATTGCATTCCAGACATCTCCAACCTTTCATCCCACTCCTGGATACAGGAGAGTAGTTTAGTCTCCAGCTAATGCCCATCACTGGGAGACAATTGAAGACCCATTAAAGGGAGGTTCAGAGAGTCATCACGGCTCAGGAAGTCATTCGGCCCATTCAGTCCATGCAGATAGACGGCAGTGAGGGATAAACAAAGACAGGACCCCTGGGAAGAGGGAATGGATAGGGGTTGTGGGAATGAGGTAATCCAGAGCAGAATTTCCAGGGTTGGAGGTACCGAGTGGGGCGGCAATTAAGATGTGAGGGGTCTGGTGGGAGAGGAACTAGGTTCTCTAGAAGGGGAGGGTAGAGGCTGTACCTCTTTGTGAGCTCAGTCACACCAGAGAAGGATCATGGTCTCATTGGGAGAAGTGAGTGATACACTGGCCCTACAAAGGATAGATCAGTCTCTGAGCACTGTGTACAGTTCTGCTCTCCATATCCTGCTTTTAGAACTCATGTGGAGCACAGTGGAAAAGTTCTGGACTCCATATTCCTTGGTTTGTCCACATTTGGAACATTGTACACAGTTCCGTTCTCCATATGCCTTCGGCTAGCCAAACATGGAGCACTGTGCACTGTTCTTGTTCCAAATCCCTCAGTCAGACCACACTCGGAGCACTGTGCAGAGTTTTGCCCTCCATATTCCTCGCCTGATGACACTTGGAGCCCTGTGAATAGTTATGGGCTCCAGATCCCTCGGCTACACCAAATGTGAAGCACTGGGCACAGTTATGGTCTCCATTTCCCTTGGCCTGGCTATAATTGGAGCACTGTGCACAGTTCTGGCGTACATACCCTTTGTTTGGACAACAATTGGAGCACTGTGCACAGTTCTGTTCACTATATTGCTCGGTTAGTCCACACTAAGAACATTGTGCACAGTGCTGGCGTACATACCCCTTGTTTGGACAACACTTGGAGCATCGTGCACAGTGCTGGCGTACATACCACTTGTTTGGACAACACTTGGAGCACTGTGCACAGTTCTGTTCACTATATCACTCGGTTAGTCCACACTTAGAACACTGTGCACAGTTCTGGTCCCCATATGCCTCGTTCGGACCACATCTGGAGCACTGTGCACAGTTCTGGCCTCCATATCCCTCTGTTCGGCTGCACTTGGAGCAGTAAATCCATCTTAGTTAAGTATCCGACACCACATTCGGCACAGGTTCCGAATCCAGCATCTCAAACAGGCATCACCTCAATAGGGTCACTGTTGGGCTGCTCGACCATGTTGGGCACCTACTCGGGCTCACTGGAATGATGGCAGACCTTGGTCATTGGCATCTTGCAACAGGTCCCCCAGCCTGGAGGGGGGAAGGGAAGAGGATGTGAGAACAGGAATAGAGGCACCAACTGATGTTGGGGGAGAGGCTCAGGAGGGTGAGGCAGTGCCCTTGGTGCTTCTCCGTTCAGGGTATCCTTTACCATCTGTAGCTTACCCACCAGTGCCCTGTCCGAGAGCCTGCTCACCCTCTCCCTTGGTAAGAGAACCATCCGGCATTGTGCCGCTGTGTGCCAGGCTGCCCACTGCCCGGGTGAGAAATGAGACACAGACAAGAGGCGGTGACCAACGCAGCCAGTTTTATTCACATGATCCAGGAACCAGTGGGTCAGGGGGCACGGGCCCTACACATTCCGTGGAGCCTCAAGGCGGTGCTGGAGACACGGGCCTTGGAGTTGGGGCTGGAGTCACTGGCCTTGGTTTCCCATCCCTGATTGGTCCTTTTATGTTTCGCTTCAGCAGACAGCATCCAGTCCACCAATAGCACTTGTCGTGATTGAAACCCTCATTTCTGCGGCACAGTCCCGATCGACATCTCCCCGCTTTAATTCTTTCACATGCAGAGAAAAAACCTGAAATGCAGAAAGGAATCCGCTGTTGATGCCACCAGTAAGGATCCTCGACTCTCACTCAAACATTTATTATGTATCACCCGAAATGTTGAAGTCCCCCTTTCACTGCCACATCCTGATATTGCACTATTGCCTGTTTGGTCTGTGAAGTCTCAAAAAAGCTCATAGAGAACAGGACTACTCACAGCGTTCGTTGTGTGGTGCAAATGTGTTCTAACCGAGGGATACGGAGAGCAGAACTGTAAACAGGGCTCCAATGTGGCCTAACCAAGGGATATGGAGACCAGAACGGGACACAGTGCTCCGGGTGTCGTCTAACCAAAGGATATGGAGGCCTCAACACTGCCCAGTGTTCCAACTGCGGTCTAACTGAGGAATATGGAGACCTCAACTCTGCACAGTGCTCCAAGTG
Source organism: Isurus oxyrinchus (assembly GCA_026770705.1). NCBI lineage: Eukaryota > Metazoa > Chordata > Chondrichthyes > Lamniformes > Lamnidae > Isurus > Isurus oxyrinchus. The sequence goes on from JANJGN010000045.1 coordinate 5,131,185, forward strand.
AGCCCAAACCAAATGATATACAGACCAGACCTGTGCACAGTGCTCCAAGTGTGGCCTGACCAAGGGTTATAGAGACCAGACCTGTGCACAGTGCTCCAAGTGAGCCCAAACCAAATGATATACAGACCAGAACTGTGCACAGTGCTCCAAGTGTTGCCTATCCAAGGGATATAGAGACCAGACCTGTGCACAGTGCTCCAAGTGTTGGCTATCTAAGGGATATAGAGACCAGAACTGTGCACAGTGCTCCAAGTGTTGGCTATCCAAGGGATATAGAGACCAGAACTGTGCACAGTGCTCCAAGTGTTGGCTATCCAAGTGATATAGAGAGCAGACCTGTGCACAGTGCTCCAAGTGTGGCCTGACCAAGGGATATAGAGACCAGACCTGTGCACAGTGCTCCTAGTGTGGCCTGACCAAGGGATATAGAGACCAGACCTGTGCACAGTGCTCCAAGTGTAGTCTAACCGAAGGATATGGAGACCTCAGCTGGGCTCAGTGTTCCAAATGTGGTCTAACTGAGCGATATGGGTACCAGAACTGTGCACAGTGCTCCAGGTGTGGTCTCAGCGAGCGATATGGAGACCTGAACACTAAATAAAACCTGCAAAATTTGAGAATTTTGTCGCAATTTTAAGTTCCGGTGGGGTCAATTTTGAAGGCTGGAGCACAAGTTAAATAATAATTTATCAACTTTTCAACCATTCCCAGGCTGAGATTGAAGGGTTTTGGTACCAAGGTATGGTTCATGTTCCAGAACCAAGCTGCAGAAATGGATTTAAATACAGATCAACAATGATCCAATCGAATGGCAGCACATGTTTGAGTGGGTGAATGGCCTATTCCTGTTCCTGTGAATGGTTTCATAGATTGGCGACTGAGAGATTCACTGACCTGCGTAAATATAGTTTTCAGCGATGATGTGTCCCAGCACCAGGAGCACCAGCACCAAGAGCTGTGCTTTCCTCATCTTCCACTGAGCTCCTCAGAGCCTCACTGAACTGCCTGGGCTACAGGAGCTCTTTATATGAACTCAGAGTATAATGTGTAGTTAATAATCACACACACACACCCACACAGACACGGTGAGGATTGGCTCCACCTTGGGCACGTTGAAGGGATAGGTCACTCACTGAGAGCAACAGGAACTGGAATCAGTGATTAAATGTGTCTCGCTGGGCGATTATGTGTTAAACAACAGAGACGGCCCTGTGTAAGGATTGGACTGGGGAAGGTTTGTAGAAATATCTTTCTGCGATGAAGGTAAGAGTAATACAGCAGAGAAGAGGGCCATTCGGCCCATCGAGCCTGTGTCGTCCCTCTGAAGCAACTATCCAATTATTCTCATGCTGCTTTCCTCTGTCAATATGCCGGCTGTTTTGCTTGGCCCTCATGATCCACCGAATAGCGTCAGGTGTCCCCACACCTGCCCCTTTCAGTTCCCCTTCCCTTACACTGAATCTACTTTCCAATGTACAGGTCACCAGAGAATAACCGGCAATGGCTTCTCTTTCTGTTCCCACGCCCATACCTCTGGTGTTTCCCAAGGATCTACCCCACACCCTCCACAACTCCCCATACCCACAACCGCACCACCCACACCCTCCACCACCCCCACACTCACACCCCCACTACCCCCACACCCACACTCTCACATCCCACCAACAGTTAAACTACACTTGGAAACCGCTGCACAGTTCTAGTCTTCATATCACTTGGTTGGACCACGCGGGGAGTGCTATGCGCAATTCTGGTCACCATATCCCTCATTTTGACCACACTTGGAGCACTGTGGGCAGTTTTGCCCTCCATATCCCTCTGTTGAGCCACACTTGGGGCATTGTGCACAGTTATGGGCACCATATCCCTTGTCTAGACCACGCTTGGAGCACTGGACTCAGTTGTTGTCTCCATATCGCTTGGACTGGATAAACTTGGAGCACTGTGCACAGGGGGGCTGCTTTGTACCAGATGATGTCGAATTTCTTGAGTGTTGTGGGAGCCGCACTCATCCAGGCAAGTGGGGAGTATTCCATCACACTCCTGACTGGTGCCTTGTCGATGGTGGACAGGCTTCGGGGATTCAGGAGGTGAGTTACTCTCCGCAGGATTCCCAGCCTCTGACCTGCTCTTGTAGCCACAGTATTTATATGGCTGGTCCAGTTCCGTTTCTGGTCAATGGTAACCCCCAGGATGAAGTTAGTGGGGGATTCAGTGATGGGAATGGCATTGAATGTCAAGGGGCGATGGTTAGATTCTCCCTTGTTGCAGATGGTCATTACCTGACACTCAAAAATACAGGTATTGGGGACAAAATCAGGGGAAGATACTCTGAACAATGATAAAGCCCTGGTTAGGCCGCAGCTAGATTAATACATCCAGCTCTGATCACCACACATGAGGGGGGATGTGAGAGCCCTGGAGGGGCTGCTGAGGATATTTAGAAGATTAAAGCCTGTGTATTGTCCACACAGACGGGCAGTGAGCTGCTGGACCCTATCCTGTGCTGATTCATTCCTGTCAGATCCTCACACCTTGTTCAAGGCTGTCAGACAGGATGGCACCTGGTGTCCGCTCAGTTCCGTGTTCCAGGCAAATATTTAACAGGCCGGTAAACTGCTCAAAGTGACTGATTTGTGCTTCAACTCTGATGGCCGACATGGAACTCTTTATCCACCCATTGCATTCCAGACATCTCCAACCTTTCATCCCACTCCTGGATACAGGAGAGTAGTTTAGTCTCCAGCTAATGCCCATCACTGGGAGACAATTGAAGACCCATTAAAGGGAAGTTCATAGAGTCATCACGGCTCAGGAAGCCATTCGGCCCATTCAGTCCATGCAGATAGACAGCAGTGAGGGATAAACGAAGACAGGACCCCTGGGAAGAGGGAATGGATAGGGCATTGTGGGAATGGGGTAATCCAGAGCAGAATTTCCAGGGTTGGAGGAACCGAGTGGGGCAGCAATTAAGATGTGAGGGGGCGGGTGGGAGAGGAACTCGATACTCACATAGGGGAGGGACAATTTCAATGTCGGGAGATTAGAAACGAATAAGAAACAAATTAAAATGATTAGCAGGAGAATGAGAAGGAAGATGAGGAGAATTCCTTTGGACACAAAGAGTTGTTGTGATCTGGAATGTGCTGCCTGAACGGATAATGGAAGCAGATTCAATAGCAACTTATCAAAGGGGAATTGGATCAATAATTGACTGGGAACATAATGGCGGGGCGGTGGGTGAAGAGAACAGGTTGAGGAGGCATAATTTAGTAGATCTATCAAAGAGCCAGCAGAGACTCGATGGGCCAAATGGACCCCTACATTGCAAACATATATTTACTTGAAACACAGTGAAGCATCCCTTTAAACCTCCAACATTTCAATCATTACACAGATCTGTCTCTCTGAATACTAATGAAATAAAGGATGACTTGGGAGGAACATTTAGTCTTTCACTGGAGAAACTGTTGGTCTCAGTTAATGAACAGCTCCATTAACAAGCTCAAGTTGGAGCCAGTGCTCACCGTGTGGTTGTGTGAATATTAACTACAGAATGCTCCAGGCGTTGATATAAAGGGCAGCGTAATCCAGTCACCTCATTGTGACTCTGAGAGGATCAGCAGAAGATGAGGAAAGCACTGCTCTTGCTGCTTGGACTCCTGGTGCTGCTACAGCCCATCGCTGAGGGTGGAGTAGTGAGTCCAAGGCAGAGCCGTGAGTATAACTCCCAGGAGTGACACAGCAGCAACATTCAGGGAATGAAGAGGAGGCCATTCAGCCTCTTCATGCTACCCATCAATTGGTGTCTTATCTTCATCCGCCCATCTTTGTTCCACAACCCTTAAAACTTTTCCCAAACAGAAAGCTGTCCATCTCAGTTTAGCACCCTTCCATAAATCACCTTTAAAAGAAAAATAACCATCCTTCTCGATAAAAACCCAAGCAGCTTTCCTAGTCGCCTTGTGCTTCTCATCGACGTGTTGACCCTCGGTTAGATCCTCCATATCCCTCGGTTAGACCACACCTGGAGAAATGTGCACAGTTCAACTCTCCATATCCCTCGGTTTGACCACTCCTGGAAGACTGTGCACAGTTCTGCTCTCCATATCACTATTTTAGGGCACACCTAGATCGCTGTGCACAGTTCTGGTCTCTAAATCCCTCGGTTAGACCACACTTGGAGGACTTTGCACAGTTCTGCTCTCCATATCCCTCAGATATACCACTTCTGGTGCAATGTGCAAACTTCTGGTCTCCATATCCCTTGGTTAGACCACATTTGGAGCACTGTGCACAGTTCTGGGGTCCATATCCCTTGGTTAGACCACAATTGGTCCACTGTGTACAGTCCTGCTCTCCATATACCTTGGTTAGGTGTCCCATAGAGCCCTGTGCACTGTTCTGTTTTCCATGTCCTTTGTCTAGGCCTCACAGACCAAACTGATGATTGTGTAATATGGGGACGTGGCAGTGAAAGGGGGAACTTCACCATTTAGGGTGACACATAATAAATGTTTGAGCGAGAGTTGAGGGCTCTTACTGGTGGCTTCACAGAGGATTCCTTTCTGCATTTCAGGATATTCCTTTGGATGTAACGAAATAGCGGGCACCTGTCGAGAATATAACTGCCTCCCATGGGAGACTTTGTTTCCCAACAAGTGCTATTGGACGTGGGAATGCTGCGTGTTCAAGGCACTCGAAATCGGATGAAGCAGTGATGGGAAGTCAAGGCCAGTGACTCCAGACCCAGTTCAAAGGCCCGTGTCTACAGCACCGTCTAGAGGCTCCACGGACTGTGTAGGGCCCGTGGCCCCTGACCCACTGGTTCCTGGATCATGTGAATAAAACTGGCTGCGTTGATCCTGCGTCTTGTCCGTGTCTCATTTCTCACTCGGATCGGTGTGTCTCCACATTGACAGGGAGGGAAGGGGGAGGTCAGACAATGGCAGGGCCACATTCAGGTCCTGTAGCTCCAGCATAATCATTTTCACAGAGACATGCCTCAGAGCCATTGTCCCAGACGTGTCCATCACCATCCCTGGGTATGTCCCTGTCCCACCGGCAGTGACTCAGTGCTCTGCAGGCGGGAGGGAGTTTCCATTAGTGTACTCAAAATTGGGCTCCATTGCTTAAAATTCATTCATGGAATGTGGGCATTGCTGGCTAGGCCAGCATTTAATGCCCCTCCCAAATTGCCCCTTGAGAAGGTGGTGGTGAGCCGCTGCAGTCCCTGTGGTGTAGGTACATCCCCAGCGCTGTTAGGGAGGGAGTTCCAGGATGTTGACCCAGCAACAGTGATGGAACGGCCGATATATTTCCAAGTCAGGATGGTGAGTGGCTCAGAGGGGAACTTCCAGGTGGTGGTGTTCCCATGTGTCTGCTGCCCTTGTCTTTCTAGATGGTAGAGGAGGTGGATTTGGGCAGCGCTATCGAAGGAGCCTTGGTGAGTTGCTGCAGAGCATCTTGTAGATGGTACACACACTGCAGCTACTGTGCGTCGGTGGTGGAGGGAGTGAATGTTTGTGGATGGGGTGCTGATCAAGCGGGGCTGCTTTGTCCTGGATTGTGTCGAGCTTCTTGAGTGTTGCACTCATCCAGGCAAGTGGGGAGTATTCCATCATAGTCCTGACTGGTGCCTTGTCGATGGTGGACAGGCTTTGGGGAATCAGGAGGTGAGTTACTCTCCACAGGATTCCCAGCCTCTGACCTGCTCTTGTAGCCACAGTGTTTATATGGCTGGTCCAGTTCAGTTCCTGGTCAATGGTAACCCCCAGGATGAAGTTAGTGGGGGATTCAGTGATGGTAATGGCATTGAATGTCAAGGGACGATGGTTAGATTCTCCCTTGTTGGAGATGGTCATTGCCTGGCACTTGTGTGGGCGTGAATGTTACTCACCACTTGTCAGCCCAACCTGGATATTGTCCGGGTCTTGCTGCATTTGGACAGGGACTGCTTCAGTATCTGAGGAGTGGCGAATGGTGCTGAACATTGTACAATCATCAGCGAACATCCCCACTTCTGACCTTATGATGGAAGGAAGGTCATTGATGAAGCAGCTGAAGATGGTTGGGCCAAGGACACTAACCCTGAGGAACTCCTGCAGTGATGTCCTGGAGCTGAGATGACTGACCTCCACCAACCACAACCATCTCCCTTTGTGTTGGGTCTGACCCCAACCAGCGGAGAGTTTTCCCCCTGATTCCCATTGACTCCAGTTTTGCTGGGACTCCTTGATGCCACACATTCGGTCAAATACTGCCTGGATGTCAAGGTCAGTCACTCTCGCCTCACATTTACCAGAACGTTTCCTTGGATGAGGGGGGGGGGTGGATTTTAATGACAAGGGTAGGTTGGAGGAGGGCGTGAGGGTCTTCGAGATGGAGCGGAGGGAGATTTACCAGAACGGTAAATCCCGGAGATGAGGGGGTTGGTTTTGGCTACAAGGTTCGGTTGGAGGACCTGGGGCTGAGGGGGCGATCTGAAAGAGGTGGGCAAGGTGGTGGGTTTGGGTAAGGTGGACATAGGAGAGGCTGTCCCCATTGGCTGACAGCGCAAGGGCTGGGACACACACAGAATTAAGCATTGGGACAAGGGGTGGTGGAGGACTTGAGGAGATGCAGTGAACGACAATGACCCACCACCCTCTGAGTGAAACTGAGCCTGCCATTCCCCTTCATTACGCTTCAAACCTGCCTGAGAACGACCAGGCAAGCGAGTTCCATGAATGAATCCATGCCCCTTCACAAAACCTTGGCACCATTCATCAGCGAGTTGCAGGCCATTGCCTGATGCTACAATGTCCGGGATGCCACGCTGTTGCATGTACTGCAGTCAATGACTGACGAGGAGGTGTTACACTGTCCGATCCCAAGACCCAGCTCCCAGACTGATTACCTTTCGTCACTTTTGTACATTTTCTTACCGGTTCCATACTAACTCTATCCGATTGAGTACGTAAGTATGTGATTTTTCTAACCAATTATTCTAAAGGACGTACACATAATTATCCAATCAGAACTAAAACACCATTAGCAAAGACCTTGGTCCTTACAGCTCCAGGCTGTTTGTGGCTTCAACAAAGTCCCCTCTTTGCCCATTGCTCATCTTCCCATATCTAAGCTAAAACCATCTGCCCCTTCCCTATGTGAGAGGGGAGTACATTTAATCTAATTTATGTCACACTTTTTCTCTCCAGTCTGACTCTCAAGGTTATGCAATGATCATCCATTCCCAGGCGCTCCCACAGCCTGGATGGACTCGCGAAGGGTGATAACGGTTCTTTGCGCTCTTGCCTGCTCGCGGCACACGGTCAGTCGAGGACTTCTGCGGAACGAGTAGCGCCTGGGCACCAGGCTGACTGTGGGGCGCTGGCACGACATTTTGCCACCCCCTGAGGGCCTCAACGGGTATTGCACGTGCCATGGTGTGGCACTTCCCTTGAACATACTCGGATATGGAGTCATATCTCGTTAGTCTCACTCCGAATCATTGGATTCCACGTGGCGTCTTCACAACCTCTGCCCTGTTCAGAAGGATGATGAGTGGCGTATGGCCTGTATTAATTCTGAACCGCAATCCCCTCACATAGCCTGAGAATTTCTCGCACTTCCATACCGCTGACAGACTTTCCTTCTCAATTGTAGCTTATGAGTTGGTGCGTGCAAGACATCCTCATAACAAGTTAAAGTGTCATTAACTCCCTATCTCACTACTATGTCATCAGCACTAGCTCCAATTGAATAGGGTAATGTACTGACCAGATCATTTAGTTCTTTTCTTGTGCAGACCAGAACAGTTTTATGTTGGTTCAGCCACACTCGGAGCACTGTGCACAGTTCTGGTCTCCATATCCCTCAGTTAGACCACACTTGGAGCACTGTGCACAGTTCTGGTCTCCACTTCCCTCAGTTAGACCACACTTGGAGCACTGTGCACAGTTCTGGTCTCCACATCCCTCAGTTAGACCACACTTGGAGCACTGTGCACAGTTCTGGTCTCCACATCCCTCAGTTAGACCACACTTGGAGCACTGCGCACAGTTCTGGTCTCCATATCCTTCAGTTAGAGCACATTCAGAGCACTGTACACAGTTCTGGTCTCCAAACTCCTTGCTTAGACCACACTCGGAGCACTGTGCACAGTTCTGGTCTCCATATGCCATAGTTATCCCACACTTGGGGCACTGTGCGCAGTTCTGGCCCCCATATCTCATGGTTAGACTACACTTGGAGCACTGTGCACAGTTCTGGTCTCCATATCCTTCAGTTAGACCACACTCAGAGCACTGTACACAGTTCTCGTCTCCATATCCTTCAGTTAGACCACACTCAGAGCACTGTACACAGTTCTGGACTCCATATTCCTCAGTTAGACCACACTCGGAGCACTGTGCACAGTTCTGGTCTCTATATCCCTCAGTTAGACCACACTCGGAGCACTGTGCACAGTTCTGGTCTCTATATCCCTCAGTTAGACCACACTCGGAGCACTGTGCACAGTTCTGGTCTCCATATCCCTCAGTTAGACCACACTCAGAGCACTGTGCACAGTTTTCATCTCCATATCCCTCAGCTGGAGCACACTCAGAGCACTGTGCACAGTTTTCATCTCCATATCCCTCAGTTAGAGCACACTCAGAGCACTGTGCACAGTTCTGGACCCCTGAGAGTGAGAGAGAGAGACGAAAAGGACCACGGAGACAGAGAAGGGGAGAAAGAGTGAGGGAGAGATGGATGGAGATAGAGAAATTCATAGCAAGAGAGAGGAAGGTAGAAAAAGAGGGAGGTAGGCATAAGGGGAGAAAGAGGTAGAGAGAGACAAATGGAAAGAGATAGGGAAATTCAGAATGAGAGAGAGAAAGCAGAGACAGAGGCAGAGAGAAAGATAAATTGAGAGACATAGGGAAATTCATAACAAGAGAGAAAACGATGGAGAAAGAGCGAAATAGGAATGGAGAGAGATAGAAAGAGATAGGGAGAGAAAGGGAAATTCATCATGAGAGAGAGAGGGCAAGTGAGAGACAGAGAGAGGGATACGGAGTGAGATAGGGAAATTCATAGCAGGAAAGGAAAATGGAGAGAAAGAGAGAGAGAAAGAAAGATAGGGAGTGAGAGAGATGGAGTGAGATAGAGAGAGAGAGAGAGAGAGTTGGACAGAGAGAGAGAGATAGAGAATGAGAGATGGACAGTGAGAGACAGAGAGAGAGAGAGATGGACAGAGAGAGAGAGATAGAGAATGAGAGATGGACAGAGAGAGACAGGGAGAGAGAGAGATGGACAGAGAGAGAGAGATAGAGAATGAGAGATGGACAGTGAGAGACAGAGAGAGAGAGAGAGATGGACAGAGAGAGAGAGATAGAGAATGAGAGATACAAAGAGAGAGAGAGATAGAGAATGAGAGATGGACAGTGAGAGACAGAGAGAGAGAGAGATGGACAAGAGAGAGAGAGAGAGAGAGAGTGAGAGATGGACAGAGAGAGACAGGGAGAGAGAGAGATGGACAGAGAGAGACAGAGAGAGAATGAGAGATGGACAGAGAGAGACAGAGAGAGAGAGAGATGGACAGTGAGAGACAGAGAGAGAGAGAGATGGACAGAGAGAGAGAGAGAATGAGAGATGGACAGAGAGAGACAGAGAGAGAGAGAGATGGACAGAAAGAGAGAGAGAGAATGAGAGATGGACAGAGAGAGAGAGAGAGCAGAAAGAGGGGGTAATAGCAGGAAATATAGTGAATGACAGGAATAAATTCCTAGAGTGCCTTTCACCATCCTCGAAAACCCCAAGGCTCTGTCCAGACAATGAGTCACTGTTGAGCTGTTGTCACTGCTGTAATGTGGGAAAGATAGAATCAGGTTGGTGCACAGCAAGCTCCCACAATCGCCAATGACATAACCGTGGGTCTAGCCCCAGGACACCAGGAGCAGAGCCTCCCAACTCTTCCTGCAATAGCGGCATTGGGATATTTTCAAAACTGGGAGATTAGAAACTAATTGGAAACAAATTAAAATGATTAGCAGGAGAACGAGAAATAAGATGCGGAGAATTCCTTTTGACACAAAGAGTTGTTGTGATCTGGAATGTGTTGCCTGAACGGATAATGGAAGCAGATTCAATAGCAACTTATCAAAGGGGAATTGGATCAATAATTGACTGGGAACATAATGGCGGGGTGGTGGGTGAAGAGAACAGGTTGAGGAGGCATAATTTAGTAGATCTATCAAAGAGCCAGCAGAGACTCGATGGGCCAAATGGACCCCTACATTGCAAACATATATTTACTTTAAACACAATGAAGCATCCCTTTAAACCTCCAACATTTCAATCATTACACAGATCTGTCTCTCTGAATACTAATGAAATAAAGGATGACTTGGGAGGAACATTTAGTCTTTCACTGGAGAAACTGTTGGTCTCAGTTAATGAACAGCTCCATTAACAAGCTCAAGTTGGAGCCAGTGCTCACCGTGTGGTTGTGTGAATATTAACTACAGAATGCTCCAGGCGTTGATATAAAGGGCAGCGTAATCCAGTCACCTCATTGTGACTCTGAGAGGATCAGCAGAAGATGAGGAAAGCACTGCTCTTGCTGCTTGGACTCCTGGTGCTGCTACAGCCCATCGCTGAGGGTGGAGTAGTGAGTCCAAGGCAGAGCCGTGAGTATAACTCCCAGGAGTGACACAGCAGCAACATTCCTCACACCTTGTTCAAGGCTGTCAGACAGGATGGCACCTGGTGTCCGCTCAGTTCCGTGTTCCAGGGAAATATTTAACAGGCCGGTAAACTGCTCAAAGTGACTGATTTGTGCTTCAACTCTGATGGCCGACATGGAACTCTTTATCCACACATTGCATTCCAGACATCTCCAACCTTTCATCCCACTCCTGGATACAGGAGAGTAGTTTAGTCTCCAGCTAATGCTCATCACTGGGAGACAATTGAAGACCCATTAAAGGGAGGTTCATAGAGTCATCATGGCTCAGGAAGCCATTCGGCCCATCCAGTCCATGCAGATAGACAGCAGTGAGGGGTAAACCAAGTCAGGACCCCTAGGAAGAGGGAATGGATAGGGCATTGTGGGAATGGGGTAATCCAGAGCAGAATTTCCAGGGTTGGATGTACCAAGTGTGGCGGCTATTAAGATGTGAGTGGGCGGGTGGGAGAGGAACTAGTTTCTCTAGATGGGGCGGGTAGATGCTGTACCTCTTTGTGAGCTCAGTCACACCAGAGAAGGATCATGGTCTCATTGGGAGAAGTGAGTGATACACTGGCCCTACAAAGGATAGACCACACTCGGCGCACTGTGCACAGTTCTGGTCTCCATATCCCTCACTTAGTCCACACTCGGAGCACTGTGTACAGTTCTGGTCTCCATATCCCTCACTTAGTCCACACTCGGAGCACTGTGTACAGTTCTGGTCTCCATATCCCTCACTTAGTCCACACTCGGAGCACTGTGTACAGTTCTGGTCTCCATATCCCTCACTTAGTCCACACTCGGAGCACTGTGCACAGTTCTGGTCTCCATATCCCTCACTTAGTCCACACTCGGAGCACTGTGCACAGTTATGGGCACCATATCCCTTGTCTACACCACACTTGGAGAGCTGGACACAGTGATGGTCGCTTGGCCTGGCTACACTTGGAGCACTGTGGACAGTCCTGGTCTCCATATCCATCGTTCAGACCCCACTCAGATCATTGTGCACAGTTTCGGTCTCCATATCACTCGCTTGACCAACACTCAGATCATTGTGCACACTTGTGGCCTCTATATCCCTCGGTTGACCACGCTTGTCACTGTGCACAGTTCAGGTTTCCAGATTACAGCTGGAACACTGTGCTCAAATCTGGTCATCATACCAATCGGTTAGCCCACATTTGGTGCACTGTGCAGAGTTCTGCTCACCATATCACTTGGCCTGGCTACCGTTGGAGCAGTGCACACAGTTCTGGTCTGCAAATCCCTCTGTTCGGCCACACCCGGCGCACTGTGCTATATCTTCATTGATCCCTCACTGCCGTCTATCTGCATGGACTGGATGGGCCGAATGGATTCCTGAGCCGTGATGACTCTATGAACCTCCCTTTCATGGATCTTCAAATGTCTCCCAGTGTTGGACATTAGCTGGAGACTAAACTACTCTCCTGTATCCAGGATTGGGATGAAAGGTTGGAGATGTCTGGAATGCAATGTGTGGATAAAGAGTTCCATGTCGGCTATCAGAGTTGAAGCACAAATCAGTCACTTTGAGCAGTTTACCGGCCTGTTAAATATTTCCCTGGAACACGGAACTGAGCGGACACCAGGTGCCATCCTGTCTGACAGCCTTGAACAAGGTGTGAGGATCTGACAGGAATGAATCAGCACAGGATAGGGTCCAGCAGCTCACTGCCCGTCTGTGTGGACAATACACAGGCTTTAATCTTCTAAATCTCCTCAGCAGCCCCTCCAGGGCTCTCACATCCCCCCTCATGTGTGGTGATCAGAGCTGGATGTATTAATCTAGCTGCGGCCTAACCTGGGCTTTATCATTGTTCAGAGTATCTTCCCCTGATTTTGACCCCAATACCTGTATTTTTGAGTGTCAGGTAATGACCATCTGCAACAAGAGAGAATCTAACCATCGTCCCTTGACATTCAATGCCATTACCATCACTGAATCCCTCACTAACTTCACCCTGGGGGTTACCATTGACCAGAAACTGAACTGGACCAGCCATATAAACACAGTGGTTACAAGAGCAGGTCAGAGGCTGGGAATCCTGCGGAGAGTAACTCACCTCCTGACTCCCCAAAACCTGTCCACCATCTACAAGGCACCAGTCAGGACTATGATGGAATACTCCCCACTTGCCTGGATGAGTGCGGCTCCCACAACACTCAAGAAGCTCGACACCATCCAGGACAAAGCAGTCCCGCTTGATCAGCACCCCATCCACAAACATTCACTCCCTCCACACCGATGCACAGTAGCAGCAGTGTGTGTACCATCTACAAGATGCACTGCAGCAACTCGCCAAGGGTCCTTCGATAGCGCTGCCCAAATCCACCTCCTCTACCATCTAGAAGGACAAGGGCAGCAGACACATGGGAACACCACCACCTGGAAGTTCCCCTCTGAGCCATTCACCATCCTGACTTGGAAATATATCGGCCGTTCCTTCACTGTCGCTGGGTCAAAATCCTGGAACTCCCTCCCTAACAGCGCTGTGGATGTACCTACACCACAGGGACTGCAGCGGCTCACCGCCACCTTCTCAAGGTGCAATTTGGGAGGGGCATTAAATGCTGGCCTAGCCAGCGATGCCCACATTCCATGAATGAATTTTAAACAATGGAGCCCAATACCCTCCACGCTTCACTAACTGCTCTCTCATCCTGCCCTGCCAAATGTCAAAGATAACATTTCAGAACACCCCATATCCCTCTGTCTCTGAACGCTCTTTAACATTGTGTCATGTAGCCCATAATGCCTCTCCCTATTCCTTCTGTCAAAATGCATCAGCTCATACTCCTCTCTACAAAATTCCATCTGCCACTTTTCTGCCCATTCTGCCCTCCTATCTACGTCCTGTTTCCATCGATATCTATCGTCCTCACTGGTTGCCATGACTTCAAGTATTGTTTCATCGACAAGTTTTGGAATGTCACCGTATTCCTGATGTCAGTAATTGGGGGAACAGCACTGTCTACATGCTCCAATCTGACAAACATCCCTTTACTCCAAGAGCACTTGTGCTGGATCATCGGCTGAGGGAGGGCAGTAGATGAGAATCAGAAGGAGCCATTTTCTTGCCAATGTTTGACCTGATGTCATGAGTCAATATTGAGGACTCCAATGGAAACTCCCTCCCGCCTGCAGAGCAATGAGTCACTGCCGGTGGGACAGGGACATACCCAGGGATGGTGATGGACACGTCTGGGACAATGTCTCTGAGACATGACTCTGTGAAAATGATTATGCTGGAGCTACAGGACCTGAATGTGGCCCTGCCATTGTCTGACCTCCCCCTTCCCTCCCTGTCAATGTGGAGACACACCGATCCGAGTGAGAAATGAGACACGGACAAGAGGCGGTGATCAATGCAGCCAGTTTTATTCACATGATCCAGGAACTAGTGGGTCAGGGGTCATGGGCCCTACACAGTCGGTGGAGCCTCTAGACGGTGCTGGAGACACGGGCCTTTGAACTGGGTCTGGAGTCACTGGCCTTGGCTTCCCATCACTGCTTCATCCGATTTCGAGTGCCTTGAACACGCAGCATTCCCACGTCCAATAGCACTTGTTGGGAAACAAAGTCTCCCATGGGAGGCAGTTATATTCTCGACAGGTGCCCGCTATTTCGTTACATCCAAAGGAATATCCTGAAATGCAGAAAGGAATCCTCTGTGAAGCCACCAGTAAGAGCCCTCGACTCTCGCTCAAACATTTATTATGTGTCACCCTAAATGGTGAAGTTCCCCCTTTCACTGCCACTTCCCCATATTACACAATCATCAGTTTGGTCTGTGAGGCCTAGACAAAGGACATGGAAAACAGAACAGTGCACAGGGCTCTATGGGACGCCTAACCAACGGATATGGAGAGCAGATCTGTACCCAGTGGACCAGCTGTGGTCTAACCAAGGGATATGGAGACCAGAAGTTTGCACATTGCACCAGATGTGGTATATCTGAGGGACATGGAGAACAGAATTGTGCAAAGTCCTCCAAGTTTGGTCTAACCGAGGGATATAGTGACCAGAACTGTGCACAGAGCTCCAGGTGTGGCCTAAAATAGTGATATGGAGAGCAGAACTGTGCACAGTCCTCCAAGAGTGGTCAAACCGAGGGATATGGAGAGCTGAACTGTGCACAGTTCTCCAGGTGTGGTCTAACCGAGGGATATGGAGGATCTAACCGAGGGTCAACATGTCGATGAGAAGCACAAGGCGACTAGGAAAGCTGCTTGGGTTTTTATCGAGTAGGATGGTTATTTTTCTTTTAAAGGTGATTTATGGAAGGGTGCTAAACTGAGATGGACAGCTTTCTGTTTGGGAAAAGTTTTAAGGGTTGTGGAACAAAGATGGGCGGATGAAGTTAAGACGCCAATTGATGGGTAGCATGAAGAGGCTGAATGGCCTCCTCTTCATTCCCTGAATGTTCCTGCTGTGTCACTCCTGGGAGTTATACTCACGGCTCTGCCTTGGACTCACTACTCCACCCTCAGCGATGGGCTGTAGCAGCACCAGGAGTCCAAGCAGCAAGAGCAGTGCTTTCCTCATCTTCTGCTGATCCTCTCAGAGTCACAATGAGGTGACTGGATTACGCTGCCCTTTATATCAACGCCTGGAGCATTCTGTAGTTAATATTCACACAACCACACGGTGAGCACTGGCTCCAACTTGAGCTTGTTAATGGAGCTGTTCATTAACTGAGACCAACAGTTTCTCCAGTGAAAGACTAAATGTTCCTCCCAAGTCATCCTTTATTTCATTAGTATTCAGAGAGACAGATCTGTGTAATGATTGAAATGTTGGAGGTTTAAAGGGATGCTTCACTGTGTTTCAAGTAAATATATGTTTGCAATGTAGGTGTCCATTTGGCCCATTGAGTCTCTGCTGGCTCTTTGATAGATCTACTAAATTATGCCTCCTCAACCTGTTCTCTTCACCCACCGCCCCACCATTATGTTCCCAGTCAATTATTGATCCAATTGCCCTTTGATAAGTTGCTATTGAATCTGCTTCCATTATCCGTTCAGGCAGCACATTCCAGATCACAACAACTCTTTGTGTCCAAAGGAAGTCTCCTCATCTTCCTTCTCGTTCTCCTGCTAATCATTTTAATTTGTTTCTTATTAGTTTCTAATCTCCCCACATTGAAATTATCACAATGTCCAACTGTAAGAACAGTTGGAGAATTTCCCCTCAACTGAGGTCAATGGATTGATATGGAGGCCATGATGGGTGCACTGTGCACCGTGTGGTCTAACTGTGGGATATGGAGACTAGAACGGTGCACAGTGCTCCGAGGATGGTCTATCCTTTGTAGGGCCAGTGTATCACTCACTTCTCCCAATGAGACCATGATCCTTCTCTGGTGTGACTGAGCTCACAAAGAGGTACAGCCTCCACCCTCCCCTTCTAGAGAATCTAGTTTCACTCCCACCAGACCGCTCACAGCTTAATTACCGCCCCACTCGGTACTTCAAACCCTGGAAATTCTGCTCGCTATTTCCTCATTCCCACAACCACCTATCCATTCCCTATTCCCAGGGGTCCTGTCTTCGTTTAAACCTCACTGCCGTCTATCTGCATGGACTGGATGGGCCGAATGGCTTCCTGAGCCGTGATGACCCTATGAACCTCCCTTTAATGGGTCTTCAATTGTCTCCCAGTGATGGGCATTAGCTGGAGACTAAACTACTCTCCTGTATCCAGGATTGGGATGAAAGGTTGGAGATGTCTGGAATGCAATGTGTGGATAAAGAGTTCCATGTTGGACATCAGAGTTGAAGCACAAATCAGTCACTTTGAGCAGTTTACCGGCCTGTTAAATATTTCCCTGGAACACGGAACTGAGCGGACACCAGGTGCCATCCTGTCTGACAGCCTTGAACAAGGTGTGAGGATCTGACAGGAATGAATCAGCACAGGATAGGGTCCAGCAGCTCACTGCCCGTCTGTGTGGACAATACACAGGCTTTAATCTTCTAAATATCCTCAGCAGCCCCTCCAGGGCTCTTACATCCCCCGTCATGTGTGGTGATCAGAGCTGGGTGTATTAATCTAGCTGCGGCCTAACCAGGGCTTTATAATTGTTCAGAATAAGTTCCACTGATGTTGCCCTCAGTACATGTATTTTTAAGTGTCAGGTAATGACCACCTGCAACAAGGGAAAATCTAACCATCGCCCCTTGACGTTCAATGGCATTACCATCACTAAATCCCCCAGTATCAACATCTTGGAGGTTACCATTGAACAGAAACTGAACTGGACCAGCCATATAAATACTGTGGCTACAAGAGCAGGTCAGAGGCTGGGGTTGGCTGTGATGAGTAACTCACCTACTGACTCCCCAAATCCTGTCCACCATCTACAAGGCACAAGTCAGGATTTTCTTGGAATACTCTCGAATTGACTGGTTGAGAGCAGCTCCCACAACACTCAAGAAGCTCGACACCATCCAGGACAAAGCAGCCCCGCTTGATCAGCACCCCATCCACAAACATTCACTCCCTCCACCACCGACGCACAGTAGCAGCAGTGTGTGTACCATCTACAAGATGCACTGCAGCAACTCACCAAGGCTCCTTCGATAGCGCCGCCCAAATCCACCTCCTCTTCCATCTAGAAGGACGAGGGCAGCAGACACATGGGAACACCATCACCTGGAAGTTCCCCTCTGAGCCACTCACAATTCTGTGTTGGAAATATATCGGCCGCTCCTTCACTGTCGCTGGGTCCAAAACCAGGACCTCCTTCCCTTACAGCGCTGTAGAAGTACCTACACCACAGGTACTGCAGCAGCTCACCACCACCTTCTCAAGGGGCAATTTGGGAGGGGCATTAAATGCTGGCCTAGCCAGCGATGCCCACATTCCATGAATGAATTTTAAACAATGGAGCCCAATACCCTCCACACTTCACTAACTGCTCTCTCATCCTGCCCTGCCAAATGTCAAAGATAACATTTCAGAACACCCCATATCCCTCTGTCTCTGAACGCTCTTTAACATTGTGTCATGTAGCCCATAATGCCTCTCCCTATTCCTTCTGTCAAAATGCATCACCTCATACCCCTCTCTACAAAATTCCATCTGCCACTTTTCTGCCCATTCTGCCCTCCTATCTACGTCCTGTTTCCATCGATATCTATCGTCCTCACTGGTTGCCATGACTTCAAGTATTGTTTCATCGACAAGGTTTGGAATGTCACCGTATTCCTGATGTCAGTAATTGGGGGAACAGCACTGTCTACATGCTCCAATCTGACAAACAGCCCTTTACTCCAAGAGCACTTGTGCTGGATCATCGGCTGAGGGAGGGCAGTAGACGAGAATCAGAAGGATCCATTTTCTTGCCCATGTTTGACCTGATGTCATGAATCAATATTGAGGACTCCAATGGAAACTCCCTCCCGCCTGCAGAGCACTGAGCCACTGCCGGTGGGACAGGGACATACCCAGGGATGGTGATGGACACGTCTGGGACAATGGCTTTGAGACATGACTGTGAAAATGATTATGCTGGAGCTACAGGACCTGAATGTGGCCCTGCCATTGTCTGACCTCCCCCTTCCCTCCCTGTCAATGTGGAGACACACCGATCCGAGTGAGAAATGAGACACGGTCAAGAGGCCGTGATCAACTTAGCCAGTTTTATTCACATGATCCAGGAACCAGTGGGTCAGGGGCCATGGGCCCTACACAGTCCGTGGAGCCTCTAGACAGTGCTGGAGTTACGGGCCTTGCTGACCCAAACGTAGCTTCAATCAGATCCTCAGGCGGCTCTCACAGGGGGACATTTCCCTTTTTGTTACTCAGTTAGACGTGCAGCACTGAAAAAGGAGGAAGCATTTCTCGAGCGTATCATCCTCATATGCCTTGCACCCGAATAATCTACAGGTGCCTCCAGTGTCACTACATCCCAAGACTCGACCTAGGAAAGAGAAAGGAAGACTTCATTGATGCCAACAGTCATGGCCCTCGAGAGCCCAAGTTTAGTCTAACTGATGTGCATTCAAAGCTAACCTGTAGAGAGTGCATCCGGAGTGATCTAACTAAGGGATACGGAGACACGAACTGTATAGAGTGAGCCTAGTGTTGTCTAACCGAGGGATACGGAGACTGGAACTGTGCACAGTGATCCAAGTGTGGTCATACGAAGGATAATGAAGATCAGAATGGTGCACAGTGCTCCGAGTGTTGTCTAAGCAAGGTATAAATAGACCAGAACTGCTCTCAATCAGAATTCTAGACTATATTTTACAGAACTGAATACCAGCACAACCCTGATGGGCTGAATGGTCTCACATTGCCCGTCTCAGTGTTTCTATAAATTGAGCACTGAGAGATGTACTCACTTCCCAATGTAGACGTTGCACTCACTCCTCCATCGGCAGTGATGGGCTGCACCAGCACCAGGAACCCAAGCAGCAAAAGCAGTGCTTTCCTCATTCTCCGCTGATCTCCTCCCAGTCACAATGAGATAGCAGGAGCACAGACGCTCTTTATATGTACACACAGAGCATTCTGTAGTTAATAATCACACACACGCAGAGCGGGTAGACTCTAACCTGGACACGTTGAAGGGAACATTCACTAACTGAGTCCAACATTAACTGGAATCAAGTAGGTTTGTTTATTAATAAGAAGAGGGACAGATCTGAATAATGATTGAGCTGACAAAGGTTCATAGGAATTGTTAGCTGTGTTTTTAATCAGAATCATACAACAGAGACGGAGGCCATTTGACCCATGGTGCCTAGGCTAGCTCCTTGATCATATTATCTCATTATTCCCATTATTCTGTGCTTTGTCCTTAGCTATGCAACATTTTCCCACTCAATTATTCATCCAATTCCTCTTCTGAAGATTACTGTTCAATCTTCTCTGAATGTCCCTTCAGGCAGCGTGTTCCAGTTCACAAAAACCCCTTTAATAAACGGAAACTCTCATCATCCCCCATCTAGTTCTTTTGTCAATGAAATAAAATCTGTTTCTATTGGTTCCCTAATCTACCATCCTCGGAAATCTCCCACGATCTCTATTGGGAGAAGAGTTGGGGAGCTCTACCTGGTGTCCTGGGGCCAATGTTTATCCATCGGCCAACACCACGATCACATATTATCCAGTCAGTATTGCATTGCTGCTGGGATCTTGCTGTGCACAAACTGGCTGTCACATATTGTGGATTAAAACAGTGACTGTCCTTCAATGTGAGGTAATTGACTGTGATGAATATTGCATTGCTCTGGTGAAGGGTTCCATATAAACCCAAATCTTCATTTTATTATTTCTCTCTTTATCTGCTTTTCCTTTTCTCTCTCCTTTTCTCTCACTTTGTCCCTTTGACTGTCTGTCTGTCTGCCTTTCTCTCTTACTGTCTGTCTGTCTATCACTCTGTCTGCCTGTCTGTCTGACTGTATGCCTGTCTATCTGTCTGTCTGTTTGCCTGGCTGTCTGTCTCTATCTCTCTGTTTGTCTGTCTGTCTGTCAGTTTATCTGTCTGTCTGTCTGTCTGTCTCTCTCCCTCTGTTTGTCTACCTGTCTGTCTGTCTATCTGTCTACCTGTCTGTCTATCTGTCTCTCTGCCTGTCTGGCACCTCATTTTTCCAGCACTGCTGCTGCTGCTCCTGACATCCTCTCCTGCTCTCTTCACTGAACCATGGCTGTTCACTTGGCTTGACGGGAATGGTAGAGTGGGGGATGGGCCGGGACAGAGGGGACAGATTGTGGTTGAACACAGTTGTGCTGCTGGTGGCCCACAGAGCCTCATGGATGTTTGGAGCTGCTGGGCCTGATCTGAATCTATCCCACTGAACACAATGGTAGCACCACACGACACAATGGAGGGTGAGCGCAGTGTGAAGACAGCTCCTTGTCTTCACAAGGACTGTGCGGTGGTCTCTCCTGTCAATGGAGACAGGGATATTCGCCAGGGGAGGTAAAGGTAGATGTTTCCCTCTTGTTGTCTCCCTCTCCACCTGATACAGGCCAAGTCTATCAGATATGACATGTACAGCTTGCCTGCCTCGGTCAGTAGTGGTCCTACAGAGCCACTCTTGGTGATGGACAATGTTGTCTCCCAACCAGACTCCATTGTGTGCACTCATTGCCTCTGTGAATCGCTGTTTAACATGGAGGAGAACAGGTTGATCAGCTGAGGGAGGGTGGGTGGTGGGGATCAGTGGGACGTATCCCTCCCTGTGTTCCCCCTGATGCCATGAGACACAATGGAGCCTGGAGTCAATGTTGAACATTGGCAGAGCCAGTCCCTCCCCACTCTCTGCCACTCTGCTGGCACCTCTGCTGGGTGTGTCCTGCCAGTGGGACAGGACACGCCCCGGGGATGGTGATGGACCAGCCGGGGACATTGACCTTCAGTCTGTTACTGTGAGGATGACCACATCGGAGCTTCATGATGGTTCATGTGCTCCTGCCAATCTCTGACCCACCCTCCCTCCCTGTCAATATGGTGATGCACCCACCCCAATGGGAAATGAGGGGCAGTTAAGAGTTACCCACGTTGCTGTGGGTCTGGGGTCACATGTAGGTCAGACCAGGTAAAGACAGCAGATTCCCTTCCCTAAGGGACATGAGACAATCAGGTGGGTCTTCACCGCAATCCATTAGTTTCACTCTCACCATCACCGCTATTTGTGTTTTATTTTAAATCCGGGGCTATAATTTCCCCAACCCCACACCCTACAGTGAGTCTGCAGTCAGGGGCCCGGACAATCCTCCAGTCGGCATTTCCGGGGGCTGTGTTCAGCATCGTGAACTCTATCCTTTGTAGGGTCAGTGTATATCACTCACTGTGCCCAGTGAGACCATGGCCTTCTCTGGTGTGACTGAGCTCACCCAGAGATACAGCCTCCACCCCTCCTTCTAGAGACAGTATCATCTCTCCCACCCCCTCCTATCCCCCCAAACACCCCCACCAACAACACCCCACATCTCAATTGTCTCCCCACTCAGCACCCTCAGCCCTGCAAGATTCCATCCCTTTTACCGCATTCCCACAACCCTCTATCCATTCCCTCTTCCCAGGGCCCATGTCCTCATTGATCCCTCACTGCCGTCTATCTGCATTGCCTGGATGGGCCGAATGGCTTCCTGAGCCATGATGACCCAATGAATCCACCTTAATTGGGTGTTTAATTGTCTCCCAGTGATGGGCATTAGCTGGATACTAAACTACTCTCCTGTATCCAGGAGTGGGATGAAAGGTTGGAGATGTCTGGAATGCAATGTGTGGATAAAGAGTTCCATGTCGGCCATCAGAGTTGAAGCGCTCATCAGTCACTTTGAGCAGTTTACTGGCCTGTTAAATATTTCCCTGGAACACGGAACTGAGCGGACACCTGGTGCCATCCTATCTGACAGCCTTGAACAAGGTGTGAGGATCTGACAGGAATGAATCAGCACAGGATAGGGTCCAGCAGCTCACTGCCCGTCTGTGTGGACAATACACAGGCTTTAATCTTCTAAATATCCTCAGCAGCCCCTCCAGGGCTCTCACATCCCCCCTCATGTGTGGTGATCAGAGCTGGATGTATTAATCTAGCTGCGGCCTAACCAGGGCTTTTTAATTGTTCAGAGTATCTTGCCCTGATTTCGCCCTCAGTACCTGTACTTTGGAGTGACAGGCAATGACCATCTGCAAGAAGGGAGAATCTAACCATCACCCCCTTGACATTCAATGCCATTACCATCACTGAATCCCCCACTAACTTCATCCTGGGGGTTACCATTGACCAGAAACTGACCTGGACAAGCCATATAAACACTGTTGCTACAAGAGGCTGGGAATCTTGCGGAGAGTAACTCACCTCCTGACTCCCCAAAGCCTGTCCACCATCGATACGGCTCAAGTCAGAATTTGTTGGAATACTCTCCACTTGCCTGGATGAGTGCAGCTTCCACAACACTCAAGAAGCTCGACACCATCCAGGACAAAGCAGTCCCGCTTGTTCAGCACCCCATCCACAAACATTCACTCCCTCCACCACCGACGCACAGTAGCAGCAGTGTGTGTACCATCTACAAGATGCACTGCAGCAACTCACCAAGGCTCCTTCGTCAACATCTTGCAAACCCACGAACTTTAACATCTAGAAGGACAAGGACAGCAGACACATGGGAACACCACCACCTGGAAGTTCCCCTCTGAGCGACTTACCATCCTGACTTGGAAATATATCGCCCGTTCCTTCACTGTCGCTGGGTCAAAATCCTGGAACTCCCTTCCTAACAACGCTGTGGATGTACCTACACCACAGGGATTGCAGCAGCTCACCACCACCTTGTTTTATTACCAGGATTCCGGTGCACCCCGTGTATGCTTCATCTGGCGCAGGCACACCACGTTGCTTTTAGCAAGGTAGTGTGAGGAGCCCATGTATTGGCATCCAGCTTGCAATCTCTGAGTTTGGCTTTGAGAATTCAGGCATCCTGTAGTGGAGCTTCCTGTGCTCACCGACTGTGGCTTGTCCGTACGCAGGAATTTTCTGGATGAAAGGGCCTGACTGAACCAACCAGCGGGGCTCTACTGAACATATTCTCCATGTCAGGCATGCTGCACTTTGCAAGATCATCGGTTTTGCAGATTTTCTCCTGCTAACAACCGTTGGAAATGGTTCACAGACAGTGAAGTTGGAAAGTTTGTATTCGTTATCTACGAGGCCGATAGGTTGTGCAAGTCTCGCACTGATATGGAAGTGATATAAGAAACACTGCCTGTCAGGCCCTGATCTTCCAGCTGAGGGACAATCCATGTTCTTTTTGCAGAAGTCAGTGAGTCAATCCTGCCCGTGCCGAGCTTGTTTTGGTCAGGCGGTGGGTAATTTGCCCATCCAGTTAGTGCCCCTGGGGTGCATGCTGCCAAGTGAACAAAACTTCCGTACTGAACAGAGGGGTGCGTTGCTCAAAGCGGCTGTGGTATCTGGGAGCACGTGGACCAGCAACGGTTTGATGCAGCATCTCTGTCCTCAGTTATATCGCCAATGGAAAACCTTCTGAGTTGGCAGCAAAGCGCTCAGGACGCAGCTGAATGTCTCCGGACACTGACGTCTGAGAGCGCATTGGTCCGAGAATACCACTTCCCTCTGTAGCTGCCCAGCAGCCTCTGTGCAAGGTCTTATTCTTGCCTCTTTGAAAAGGCTGCCGGTGGTCCTGAAATGAACGTGCCAAGCTCTTGGAGTGCATGCTTGGACAAACACCGACAAATATGTGACAAACAGATCTGGACACATTAACCAGCCTTATTGGGCGACGCAAGTGGCAGGAAATGGGTTCAGACCGCCGAACCACTTTGCATCCCTCGGATTATGACGTCATCGTCATCGATTGAATGACACTGAACATCTGTTCCGGGCTGTCGCATATCCAGGGCTGAGTTGGATTGTTTATTGACCAATAAGGGAGACGAGGTGCATGAGGCTGTATGCGTGTGCTGTGAGGGAGGTGGTGGAAGGGTCCGGCGGAAGATGCTGGTCAGGGGAGAGCAGGCAGGAGAGTGCGGCTGAGGCCAGGATCAGATAAACCATGAATTTTCCCAGTTGCAGAACAGCCTCAAGTGGCCGAATGGCCTACTGACCTTAACTATTCTGTCTTTGGCGTTTGTTTGAAATGCAGCCCACACCAAAGCTGCAGGCGCCGTCGATTGGGGTTCATTATAATCAGTGAATACCTCTGCTAATGATTGTCTGCAGAATAGATTTGAGGGCCAAGAGTTTTATGTTCAGATTGGATTGCCTTCCCAGAGATCTACTCTATATATTCCACTTATTTTTCAAAAACATTTTTTCATTCAGTTCAAGCAACACTCTGCCCTATTGCACATCAAGGCACCAACAACGCCAACCTCCCAGGTTCAACGGTTGCGTGTATAATTTCCAGCCAAAATGGTGCAAGTTTATGGGCAACGACAGAGAATGTAGGTCAAGACACTGAAGGAAGTGTCAGGGCCAGAGGAATCCGCGGAAAGATCTGGGCAGCATATGAGTTCCTTCTGGAAGCTTAAATGTCAAAGAAAAACATCACACATGTGCCCTGTTGGAACATAGAATGTGTCCCGAAACACATGACAGTGGTGAACATCTGAAATCTCCCCCACTACCTCTCCTGGCAGTTCAGGCCGATTGAGTTTCCTCGAATCATTTTGATCTAAATCAGTATCGATTTGATTCCCGACATCGCTGTGTGGGTCAATCATTTCCTGACGTGACTATCCACTATGGGATTTACCAGTTGCTCGGTAAAATATAGCCCCTTCAGTTTTATTGACCTCACACATCATTCCAATGTTCAACGTTTCATTTCGAAACGGTTCCTTTCGCCAGGAGAGCGACTGACGTAACCTGTTTGTTCAATGACAGAAACTAATTGATTTCTTTAGGGGACATGAATGCGCTCATGGGGCTTTATCTGCTCTCTACATAACCGTTTCTCTGGATGCAACATTTCATGTTTTCCAACTGGCTCGGTAAATCTGTTTCAACAGGAGTTAGCGCTCCTCACCGAGGATATAATTTGTTGTACTTCATCAGATACGAGCCATTTCCAAACCCATTCTCGAAGCTCTCGTTTTCCCATGTATGTTTATTAACATGACCTCGGACTAACAATATAAATGTTTGTCCTTCTTTTCATTCATGGATGAGGGCAACGCTGACAAGGCCAGCATTTATTGCCCATCTCTAGTTCCCCTTGTGAAGTGGGTGGTGAGCGGCTGCGGTCTTTGTGGTGTAGTTACATCCACGGTATTGTCAGGCGGGGGGGATCCATTCACTTGACACAGAGACTGTGAAGGAACGGCGATATTTTTCCGGATCAGGACGATGAGTTTCTTGGAGAGCAACGTTCAGCGAGTGGGTTTCCCATGTGCATGTTGCCTTTGTCTTTCGAGATTGTAGCGGTCGTGGGTTTGATTAGTTAACTAAAGGGCTTCATGTTAGGTAAAGGTAACAGCTTTTCTCTGTTCCCGGCTAGGAATCCTGTCGTGCTAGTTTTATCCTGCTGCTCTAGGTTAATTAATGTGGCATCTGCTTCCGAATCTCCTGTGATTTAAACGTGTTTCTTTTATTTTCCTGAGCTAAATTTAAAGAAGAAGAGTATTTCTAAATTTCAGCTCACACGTTCATTCCAGCTCGTGCATCTATCTCTGCAGGAAAGACGCCTCCTCATAGAGATGGGAGAAAAGATACTTCCCCAGATAGAAGCCATCTTCTATCCTATTCTTGTGGCAATTGGTGTTCCTGGTAAGAGCCTAAATACAAACATTACACGTATAAATGGATGTTTATGTTCTTCTCAAATGCCGGTTCCGATAACATGGAATTGTTTCTTTAATATTGGGGAATCACCAAAGCAGGGATGTATGCTTAACCATAGCGCTAACAGATATCTTCCTGTTGCTGCATCTTTCACTCCGTGGTATCCACTGCTGACACCTTATTCCTGCTTTACGAAATGTCATGTAACGGGGTGGGCTCTGCAATAATTATCATAATGAAGCGCAAACCGAGTTTCAACTTGTAGAAAACACAATCTGTGAAAATCTGTGCAGAGGCAAATTCGCATTCTGCAAAATTCTGCTTGAAATACTTGAAGCCGTTGCCAATGATTTTCATCCATTTTCCAATATTTCAATACCGGGATCCCTGTCAAATCACATCCTCATTACGGCAGCGATACTTTTACAAATCGGTATGCACAGAGGTTATCTGGAAGTCTGTGTGAAACAGAATACTGTGTGTGCTGAAGATATTCCGATGTCTTAGTCACTTGCCTATTGAAATACATGCATTTTTGCTGCCTCAAATATCGACCACCTTAATGAATTTACATGAAGTTTAGTTACTGAAATAGAGCAAAAGGTGACAGGCAATTTTTGGCTGGGAAGCTTCCACAAGCAGCAAGTTGACAATGACCAGATGATCCTTTATGTGGGCTTTAGCAGAAGTTTAAATAGTGGTCAGGACATAAGGGGCTACGACAATGTCGATGTTTGAAATAGGGGCGTGGAATCTTTGACGTTTACCCTGTGAATCGATTTGACGTTTGTTCTGAAAGTTATTACATCCGATAGTGCAGAACTGCTTCACTACCGCAATGGAGTATTAGCAGAGACTTTTGTTCTCAAGTACTGTCATTGAAGGGACATAGGTATTAGGTTTGCTCAATTAATAATAGGTATCGGGTAAGTGAAGGTCAATTTTCATTATTGACATTTATTTTAAGCTGCAATTGTGTCAAAGTAGCTTTGAATTCTAATCCTTCCACCTTTACCACTGCATCCTACATGGTCAAGAGAAACTCAAACTTTACTTTTTATCCATTGCCTGGCGTTTTCAAGGCTGTTTGTGATTACCTTTGACAGCTCCATTATGTCAATCAATGTTTGATGCTTGCATTCGAGTTAGAGGATTGTGAGTCGGAGGCTGCCAACTAGGCTGTGTATGTCATGCAGATAATTTTTTTTTTGTTTGTATGGTCAAAGCTTGCCAACTTGGAATCTGATCCAAAAATATAATAAGCATTATCCGACTAATTCGACTTACTTCATTCAAAGTTCATCTGAATCATTAACCAACAAATTACTGACATAATATGCTCCAAATTGTTACTTCACCACCCCGTTTATAGACGTTCAATGCATTGTTGTTTCCCTAAGTTCAAGTTTGTGAAAAATCTACGTTCGCTCTGCACCATGTTGCATAGACATGAAACCAGTTGATACTTGAAACAGCTCTCTATCTACTCATCCCATTATTGTGAGAATGTTCACTATCCATTCACCAATCTGTGCCTCCCCAATCTGACAGCAGATTTCAGTTGGAAAGCTCTTCTGCACCCTTGCAGAGCCATGACATCCTGTCCGATAGCATCGCCAGCAGAACAACAAACAAAATTTTGGTAGCGAGCCGATTGCATACTTTCAATAATAATTCAGTCTGGAGATATTTAACTTGCTTTGAAATGCCGAAAATAATCTAATAAACGTGCGCATAAAATTATTACATATCTGGCAGCTAAAAATTAGTTCAGTGAGATTCACTTCGAAAATATATTCTACAAAATTCAAAAGGACCTTTACTAAGTAAACAACAGAAATCATAATGCAACCGTGAATATCTGAGGTTCACATCAATTTCGCTTGGTTTATATAGATCATTTAATTTCATCAGTAATCAGTATAAATTTCTGAAGTTAATCTTCTGTACAATAAGGCAGCATTGAATAACTTCGCTAATTCTCTAAAGGTGTTCCTGCATTTTGAAAAAAGAAATATGCTTTTTAACAAATAATGTTAAGATTCATGGGTTTTATGAGCCTGGACAATCTGAAATGAAATAAGCAGTAGAGAATAATAATTTAAACATGGGTGAGTTAGGTGTTAGGTCTTTATCATCAGGTAATCGACAATTCGTAATTTCACTTTTCTGAACATATATTAGTCTACAGACTCAAATCGATGTGCCCATCATGGTCAATTTTTACCGCCATCTTCTGCATTTGGTGCCATGCAAAAGTTAATTGTCAGCTTTACATTTCAAATCACTTCGCACGGATGCTGTATTTGAGACACAAGCGACTCCCTCCTGCCCTTTCGGCAACAAGGTGATTTGTTCTGTAACCGATCAATCAATGGGAACTCTCTCCTGTCTACTCGGAAGCAAAACGCTCATTATGACCTCACTAGAATCACAGCGTCAAATTGCTCATTCACCATGTTTTGCAAGAAATGTGCCCCAATGGCGAATAAATATTGCCCGCTCAATCTGACAGCCATGTCACTGGTCCCAGTCAGCCATTAAACTGCCCGCTTGATCAGCACTAGCTGCACCCATTCTGCAGAGCGATTCTGCTTCCCTCTTTCTGCAATGTTTTAGCGAAGGATTCACCTGAAATAATCCTGCACAATGCCCAGCCAGCATAACAATCTCACATTACTCAGGCTGACTTAAAACACATGACTGATCAGCTCTCATCCCCGAATCAAACTTCTCCCTGGGAACCTGCATAAGATTGTCACCTTGTACTGATTGTCATTGTACCGCCACTGTGATAACGCCTGTGTAAACTGGCATTCAGCCTCATCGATGCTGGTCTTTTAAATAGCTCAGTGACCATTTTCTGTTCCTGTGTCTTTACCATCCCATCTTTACCCTCAGAAGCGTTCAGAGTAAGTTCGTGCTCCTGGGCAATATTTTACCTTCAAGTTGTAAGTCCTGTAGCACAGTCATCCTTCCCAGTACTTATCACATCTGTAGACGACCCAGCACGCATTGCACCACTACCTCTTCCACAGTAAAACTCTACTTGGCCCAGATTTTGTTTTGTGCATTCATTTCCCACTTCACATTGTACCAATACACATGAATTGACACTTTACAACTCCCATTTACCTTTTAATATTCACCATGCCCAGACGTTTGTGTGCATTTAAATTGTGCAGGTCACATTCGCCCTCAGCAATATCAATCGTTATTGAACAATAGTTGTCCAGTCTACGTTGAAGCTGTTCCTTCCAAAAAGCAAATTACCAACTGATGTTTCCCCTCCTTATCCACTTTCAATAGGTCCAGTTTACAGTTAAAACCTGCTCACCTCGGAAAACAGACTGTGCATATTTGGGTCAGA
The DNA here is from genome assembly GCA_026770705.1 of Isurus oxyrinchus. NCBI lineage: Eukaryota > Metazoa > Chordata > Chondrichthyes > Lamniformes > Lamnidae > Isurus > Isurus oxyrinchus. Next base: position 5,160,539 of record JANJGN010000045.1, read on the forward strand.
TGCACGATCCTTTGCTGCAACAGGAAGAAAATTAATAATCTTCATCTGTGTCATCGATCTCCTGCTCTCTCTCTTCCTCTCTTACAGTTAATATTGCTGCTATTGTGATTCTTTCCCGAGGAAAGTGTGGCCTCTCCAAATGTATTACCCACTATATGATCGCCATGGCCACGGCGGATCTCCTGGTTGTTTGTGCTGAAGTCATTTTGAAGAATATGCTGAATATTTATTTCCCTGCCTCATTCTTGACCATGAGCACGGTGTGCCATCTAACTGTGACACTGACTTATGTGGTCACAACAGCCTCTGTCTGGTTAACAGTGGTGTTCACCTTCGATCGTTTTGTGGTCATATGTTGTAAGAAATTTCGAACAAAATATTGCACGGAGATAACAGCAGTAGCTGTCATATCAGGGGTGAGTGTGTTGAGTTGTTTGATAAACATTCCCTGGTACTTTGCGTTTGAACCTCTGCATATTATGGACAATGTAAATCATGGTTGTGTCCTAAAACAAACATTTTTCATTTCTGCTCAATGGGCCGCTTTTGACTTGTTTACCATTATCTTGACCCCATGTGCTCCATTCATTCTAATTTTGGCGCTAAATGTTGTGACGGCTAGACGTATTTTTGTGGCCAGTAAAGTTCGCAGGGGTCTCCGCGGTTGCAGCAATGGAGAACATCACCAGGATTCTGAAATAGAAAGTCGAAGAACGTCCATTATTTTACTCTTCAGTATAACCGGCAGCTTTATATTGCTCTGGACAACTCCGGTGATATATTTTATCTCCCTGCGTGTAACAGTCATATCGCAATCTGTCACAAATGAGCTAGAGTCAGTTGGATCTCTGCTTGGGGACCTTAGTTGCTGCACAAATACATTCATTTATGTTCTGACACAGGCTAAGTTTAGGGAGGAGCTGCAGACAGGACTGCAGTACCTTGTGAATCTGTGCGTAAAATTAGGCAAATTACAGCTGAAATCCCATTGACCGCTACAGGAGGACATAAGATTTGTGCCCTGAAAGCCCTCATGTAACCAAAATGCCTGTAAGAACGTTTAAGCACTCTGGATAAAATAATATCCCCACTGAAAATGTTCATTTATAATATAATGTCAAATTGAACTCCTTTTCACAGTGTACTGTAATCAATGGTGAATTGTAAGTGGTGATAACAATAATAATAAAGAATTATAAAAATACTGAACTCCCCAGTTAGCGTTGCAGAGTTTGAAAAGGTGAAATGTGATGCCAGGTTCTGACAGCCTTGTGTTCATTGGAACAGTTGTTCACTGCTCACTCAGGTTCCGTTTGGATTCCACAAGGTTCACTCTGTTCCCAATAGCATCACAGCCATGGTCCAATCATGGAGACAAGAGCTGAACTCCAGATGTGACGTGACACTGACCGCACTTAATACCAAGGCAGTATGTGATCCGATGTGGCATCAAGGTGCCCTCAAATAACTGGAGTCAATGCGAATCAACGGGAAAACTCTCAGTCGGATGGAATCACCTCTGGTACAAATGAATATGGCAGTGGCAGTTGCAGGTCTTTCATTTCAGTTCAAGGATGTCACTGCAGGGGATGCTCAGGATTATGACTAGTCTTCACCACCTTCAGCTGCTTCATCTATCACCTTTCTTTCACCATAAGCTCGGAAGTGGGATGTTTGATGACGATTCTTCAATGGAGAGAATATTTGCAACTCCTCAAATACTGAGCCATCCATGCCCATATGTAGGAATGTGTGGACATTATCCAGGCTTGGGGACAGAAGTGTCAAGTAACGTTCACCCCACATAAGTAATAACTAATGTTTATCTCCAAATAAAATAATTTAACCATTCTCCCTTGGCATTCAGTGAAACTTTGATTGTTGAAACCCCGCTATCTTCATCCTAGGAACAGCCACTGACCAGTAACTGAACTGGCCCAGCCATACAAATACTGTGGCTACAAGAGCAGGCCAGGGGCTAGGAAATCTGGGGCGAGTAACTCACGAACTGACTTCTCAAGGCTTGGCCAGCATCTAAAATGCACAAGTCAGGAGTTCCCAGATCAATGCTGTTTGAACAGCAATCAGGAACCTCAAAACCACCCACGATTAAATTTGGTTGTCAGCCCTTCAGCAAATGTGCGCTCCATCCACAACCGATGAACAGCAATGGCAGTGCGCAGCTCCTACAATATTTTTCTGAGGAGCGCATCACTCTACCTCAGACAGTACATCTCAAACCCAGAACAGCTGCCATCTAGAAGGACAAGAACAGCAGGCACATGGGAACACCAGCACTTGCAAGTTGTTCTCCCCGCCACTCACCATCCTAGCATGGGCCTATCACCGTTCCTTCATTGTCACTGGGTCAGACTCTGCAGCTACCTCCCTAACTCAACTGTGGGTTTATCTGCACCACATGCACAGACATGGCTCAAGTATGTAGCTCCCCACCACCTTCTCAAGGGCAATTAGGACGGGCAGAAAATGCCTGCCTCGCCAGTGATGCAAACATCCCGTGAAAGAATAAAAACAATACAGACATGTTAATGAGATGAGTATTTTTTCCAACTTTTCATCACTATGTGGCATTCTGGTAGTAAACGACAAAGGCTATGTCATGGAAATTATTCAATTTGCAGATAGAAAGATCTTTGGTAGAGCAGGGAGTTAAGAGTTATGGACTTTGTCGAAAGTTGGAGTACAGAGAGCTTGCAGATCAGTTATGATCTTAATGAATATTGGAGCAAGATAGAAGTGCTGACTGACCTACTCCAGATGCTAAGCGCTATATTCAAATCTTACATTTTCCATAATTGTAAACAATATATGTATTTATTTACTCCAGTACTCCAATCCTCTTACAAATAATCTCAACGTTTCATCTGCCCTCTTAAATGATTTCTTTACACACAAGCCCTCACGTTTTACATATTTTAAATATTATAATCTGCTGTAATAATCTTAGGGCGGAAGTCAATGACTTCACACTTCGACACCTGACACTTCATCTAACATCACACAGACAGCTCAATTCATCATTCTATACCTCTCTGCAACCTTTCATTTCTCCCGCTCAGCTTACTTTTCTGCATAGATCAATATTATCATCAAAGTTAGATCATGCTTGGTCTCGTGTCTCAAGTCATTAAGATTAATTTTAAGAGCCATTCAGCAACTTTCAGCCTTTTACACAGGAACAGGAAAAGGTAATTCTGAGCGTCTGGCATTTTAAATTGAAGCGGAGTAGGCATTCAATGTCTTGAGCCAGTTTAGCAGAAATAGATGAAGGCTATTCAGTCCTTCTTGTGTTTGCTATAGACGAGGAGGTGTAACGCATTTAGCCTCTGTCGATCCTATTACACAGTAAATATTTTGCCTAGCAATAATCTTTCTATCTCCTTATTACAGATATTCAGTGATCCATCCTCCACCACCATCTGAGGCTGACAGTTCCATAATGGCATATCCCACTGAGAGAGAAAAGTAATTCTCCACACATCTGTCCTAAAATTGCAAGGACTAATTTTAAAACGGTGCTCTCTAGTTCTGGACTCATCCCGCAAGATGAAACACCATTTGCACGTCCAACTTGTCAAAACAATTCAGGGTCTTGCACACCTCAATGAAGTCACCACTTAATCTTCTAATCTCCAATAGAAACAAACCTAGCCTTTCCATCCTACACTCAGAAGACAACCCATTCATTCCAGGTATAAATCTAGTGGATCTCCTTTGAACAGTGTCTAATGCATGAACACCCTTCCTTAAATAAGCAGATCAAAACTGCAAATAGTATTCTAGATGTGATCTTAATAAGGTCCCGTCTAACTGAAGCATAACATTCCTATTCTTATGTTCAATTTGTCCCAAATCGAGGATAGCATTCCACTAGCCTGTTTAATTAATTGTTCTACCTGTATACGAACATTTTGCGACCCATGCACTGGAACAACGAGATCCCTCTAAACCTCGGAATTCCGCTGTCCTTCTCCATTTAAGTAACGCTCTGCTCTAATATTCTTCCTGACAAAGTGAGCAACGTCACATTTTCTCACATTAAACTCACACGTCCAGTTTTTTTTTCCAACTCACTCAGCCTATCTCTCTCCTTCTGCATCCACCTTGTGTCCTCCTCACAACACACTTTCCTACCGACCATCGTCTCATCTGCATTTTTATTGCAATCTGTGCTACCCTCTTGTAACTCATTGATCTGAATAGTAAAAAGGTTTAGGCCAGAGCAGCGACTCCTGCAGGACTCCTCTCGTTCCTTCCTGCCAATCAGAAAATGTCCCATTTCTGCATCCTCTTTTTTCTGCCAGCCAGGCAATCTTCTATCCAGCTCAAATACCATCCCCTGATCCACGGGTTTTCATTTTCCACAATAAGCTTTGATGTGGAACCTAATCGAATGTCTCCTAGAATTCCTAGTACAGCACCTCCACAGGCTTCTCTGTATCCATGGCACAATTTACCCCTTCAAAGAACTCCAATGAGTTGGTTAAACATGATTTCCTTTTCACAAAACAATGCTGACCCTTCCCCATTAACTTGAGATTTTCTAAGTGTGAATTGCAGTGTTCTGGGTTCTGTTGAATTTGTTTTTTTTTCCAATTGATACCGTTTTTGTTAAGTCTGTTTGCGTTTTTCCACGTTAAGGTCATTGTTGAGTTTGTTTTTTTTTATTTAGCAGCTTAGTGTTGCTATATTTGTTGGTGCTTTTACAGGTTGAGTCTGTGTGTGTTTTTTTCAAACGATAACATTGTCCGAGTTGTTGTTGTTTTTCAACGTTAAAGTCATTGTTGTGGATGTTGGTGTTTTCAATGTAGAAGCTGTTTTTGAATTTGTTGTTTTATTTCAATGTTGAAGTTGTTGTTGAATTTGTTAGCGTTTTTCAATATTGAAGATGTTGTGTGGTTTATTGGTTTGTTAAATATTGAGGTTATTTTTGAAAATTTTGGCATTTTTGGTTAATGCCGTTTTTGCTGAACATGGTGTTTCTCGGAGTTGTTGCTGAATTTGTTAGTGTTGTTCAATGCTGAGGTTGTTGAATTTTATGGTGTTTTTCAATGTTGAGGTTATTCTTGGGTTTGTTGTTCATTTTTAATGGCGAGGTTGTTTATGAATTTGCTGGGTTATTTCAATGTTGAAGTTGTTTATTGAATTTGCAGATGTTTTTCAATGTTGAGGTTGTTGTTGAATTTGTGCGAGTGTTCAATGTTGAAGTTGTTGTTGAATATCTTGATGATAATCAATATTGAGCTTATTTCTGACTTTGCTGTGTTTTTGAATGTTGTGGTTGTTCTTGAATTTGTTGCTGTTTTTCAAATCTGAGGTTGTTGTTTTTGAATATTAAATTAGTCCTAGAGTCACAGAATTACACAGCACAGAAACAGGCCCCTCGTCCGAGTGTGTCGGTGGTTTTCAAGCCTCCATCTATTTCCATCCCAGTTTCCAGTACTTGGCCCGGAGTGCTGTACGCCATGGCACTTCACGTGTTGTTGAACTTATTGGAGCTTCTCAAGGCTGACCTTGTAGTTGAACGTGTTGTTGTTTTTCAATATGAGGATTTTTTGAATGTTTTTTTATTCAGTCTTGTTCTTGTTGAACTTGCCAGTGTTTTTCAAGGCCCTTGAATTTCTTCATAATTTCACAATGTTCAGTCAGTTCCGATTTCGAATATTTAGTTCGTTATTGAATTTGTTTGAGCGTTTAAATGTTTAACCTGTTGTTGTCGCTTTGCAAAAATGGTGTTGAATATGTTGGTGCTTTCCAATGTTGTTCCTGTTGTTGATTTTGTTGGTGTTTATCAACATTAGCGATGCTGTTTTGTTTTCGATTTTTTCATTGCTGAGTATTTTGAATTTGTTGATACTTTTCAATGTTCTGGATGCTGTTGAGTGTGTTGCTGTTGTTCATTGACGAATGTGTTGCTGAATTCGTTGGTGTTTTTCAATGTTGAGGTTGATGTTGAACGTATTGGAGTTCATCAATGTTGTGGTTGTTGTTTAACTTGTTTTTTTTCAGCCAGGTGTTGCCGTATTGGTTGCTGCTTTCACATGTTGAGGTTCTGTCGTATTTGCTACGTTTTCAATGGTAACATTGAGTAAGTTGCTGCTTCTTTTCAATGTTCAGGGACTCCTTTTCATTTTTTGGTGCGTTGGGTTCGCTGCTGACTCTGTTGATGATTTTCAATATTGAGGTTGTTTGTTGAATTTAGTTTTTTTTTTCAATGTTGATGTTGTTGGTGAATTTGTTGGTGTTGACGTTGTTTGAAGTGTTGGTGTTTCTCAATATTGAGATTGTTGTTCATTTTGTTGATTGCTTTCAATGTTGAAGCCGTAGTTGGATGTGTCGGTGTGTTTTTTTTTTTCAATGTTGCGCTGTTGTTCAAATTGTCGTTGTTTTTCAATGTTGAGTTTTTGTTGAAATTGTCGTTTTTGAATGTTGAGTTTGTTGTTGAATTTGTTGTCACCATTCCAGACACCCACTATCCTCTGCATAAAAACGTTATTCCTCATGTCTCCCCTACACATTCTTCCACTTATCTTGAGTCTATGTCCGCTGGTTCTAGAATTCTCCACCAAGGGAAACAATTTTACCCCTCCCCTCTATCTATTGCCCTCATAATTTTGCACACCTCATTCAAGTCCCCTCTCAGCCTACTTCGTTTCAACGAAAATAATTCCAAACCTATCCAATCTCTCCTCTTTGCGATACTTTTCCAACCCTGACAACATTCTTGTAAAGTTCAATGCACTCTCTCCGGAGCAATTTCGTCCTTTCTGTAAACTGGTGACCAGAACTTCACACAATACTCCAGTTGTCGACTCACCAGTGCTTTATATAATTCCAACATGATAGCCCTACTTTTATATACTTTACCCCTGCACATGAATGAAAGCATTCCATATGCTGCCATTACAAACTTTTCTACTTGAGCTGCTGCCTTCAGGGGCCTTTGTACTTGTACGGTCAAGATCTCTCACTTCATCGATCACTCCAGTATATTCCCTTTAATTTTGTAATCCCAGTAACTGTTTGGCCTCCTTAAATGTATGACCTCACACTTCTATGTGTTAAAATCCATGTGCCAATTTACCGCCCACTCCACCAACCAATCTCTACCATTTTGGAGATTATGGCTCTTCTACACTATCCAATACTCTGCCAATCTTCGTGTCACCTGCAAATTTCCCAATCGTACCCCTCCCCCCGCCCCAGTTCTTGTCCAAATTTTTAATATATAACACAAACAGCAATAGTCCCCACCACAGGCCGTGTAGAACTTCACTTGAGGTAACTTTCCATTCACAAGTGCATCTATCGATCAATGTTGTTTTCTCTTTAATTTTCAGATTGTTGTTGACTTTGTCAGTGCTTTTCAATGTTGAGCTTGTTGTTGAATTTGTGACTTATTAAAATTTGAAGTTTTTGTTGAATAGTTTCTTGATTTTCCACGTTGAGGATATGTTGAATTTGCTGGTGTTTCTTAATGTTGAGGTTGTAGTTGGGTTTGATGATACTTGTCAATGCCGACGTTGTTTATTGTGTTTGTTGGTGTTTCCCAATGTTGAAGATGTTCTTAAATTTATTGGTGCTCTTCAATGTTGAATTTGTTGTTGAATTTCGTTCAGTTTCTCAGTGCTAATCTACTTGCTGAATATGCTGGTGTTTTGCAATGTTTACCTTATTTCTGAATTTGCTATTGTTTTTCAATGTTTGTTCATTAATTATTTTGTGGTTTCCATCTTTTCAGTTGTTAAGTAACTATTTGGTGTTTTGTAATGTTGAGGTTGCTGTTGAATGTGTTGATGATATTCAATGGCGAGACTGTTGTTCGATTTGTGGTGTTCTTCAATGTTCAGGTTGTTGTTGAATCTGTTGGTGATATTCAGTGCTAACTTTTTTGAAGTTGTCGTTGCTTCTCTCAGTGTTGAGGTTGTTGACGAATTTGTTGGTGTTCATCAGTGTTGTGTTGTTGTTGAATTTGATGGTGTGTTTTAAATGTTGTTTTATTTTGAATTAGTTAATGTTTTGAATGTTGTCCTTATTGAATTTGTGTTGTTACTTTCAATATTGAAGCTCTTGTTGAATTTGTTCATTCGATGCAATGTTGGTGGCCTTTCAAATTTGTTGGTGTGTCCTAATTTTGGAGCTGGTGTTGAATTTGTTGGTGATTTTCAATGCAGAAGTTGTGGTTGAAGTTGCTTGTGTGTTTCAGTGTTGAAGATGTTGTTGAATTTGTTTCTCAGTGGTGAGGTTTTGATTGAATATGCGCTTGTTTTTCAATTTTGAGATTGTTGTTGAATATGTTGATGTCTTCAGTGATAAGCTTTTTGTTGGTATTGTTGGTGTTTTTAAGTGTTGGGGTTGTTCTTGAAATTGTTGGTGAATTACACTTTCTGTTTCAGTTCAAATTTGTTGGTGTTTATGACTTCTTGAATTTGTTGATATTGTTTTCAATATTAACATTGTTGCTAAGTTTCTTGATATTTAAAAAAAATATTCTGGTTCTTTTTTTAGTTTGTTGCTGTTACTCAATGTTGACGTTGATGAACTTTTGGCCATTTCAGTGTTGAGAATGTTCTTCAATGTGTTTGTCTTCCATAATGTTGAGGTCCTTGTTCAATTTGTTGGTGATTTTCAATGCAGAGGTTATTTTTAAGTTTGTTGATGTTTTTCCATGTTTAATGTGTTGTTGAATTTGTTTCAAGTTTTTCAATGTTAACCTAGTTTTTGAATGTGTTGTTATTGTGCAATGTTAACCTTATTATTGGGATTTGTTGGTATTTTTCAAGGTAGATTTGTGAATTAATTATTTGTTGTTTTCTAATGTTGAGATTGTTAATGAATTATTTGGTCGTTTGGAATCATGAGGTTCTTGATGAATTTTTGGTGATTTTCAACGGCGAGGCTGTTTTTGAAAGTGTTGGTGTTTATCAATCTTGTTAAATATGCTGGTGCTTTACAATGTGAAATATGTTAAATTTGCTCACTTTCTCTTTACTTTTGCTGGTGACTTTGTTTGTAATATTCTGTGTTGAAATTGTTGCTGAATTTGTTGGCGTTTTTTTATTGTTGAGGTTTTTTGTTGAATTAGTTCATGTTTTGTATATTGATGTTGTTGAATTTGTTTGAGCTTTTCAATGTCGTGCTGTTCTTCAAATTGTTCATATCATTCAATTTTTATGTTCTTGTACTTGGCGGTTTTTGTTAATATTAATGTTGCTGTACAATTTGTTGATGCTTTTCAATGTTGAGCTTGTTGCTGAATTTGTTGAGTTTGAAGGTTCATGTTGTTGTTGAATTTGTTCATTCACAAAATCACACAGTACAGAAGAGACCATTAGGCCCAGCGAGTGTATCGACACGTGAGAAAAACGTGACCTGCCTGCCTAATCCTATTTACCAGCACTTGGCCCATAGCCTTGAATGTTATGACATGCCAAGTGCTCATCCTGGTACTTTTAAATGTTGACGGTATTTCGAACGTGTTGATATTTCTTAATGTTGAGGTTATTGTTGACTCTGTTTGTGATTTGCAATGTTAACTATATGTCGAATATGTTGGTATTTCTTAATGTTGAGGCTGTTGTGGATCTTGGTGATTTCCAAGGCCGACGTTGTTTTTTTTTTATGTGTTTCTGTTTTTCAATATTGAATTTGTTGTTGAATTTGTTTCTAAATGTTGAGGTTGCCGTTGAATATGTGGGTGCTTTTCAATTTTGTAGTTGTTGTTGAATTTGTTCATGTCTTCGGTGATAAACCTGTTGTTGGATTTGTTGTTGCTCTTCAATCTTGAGGTTGTTCTTGAATTTGTTCCTCAGTTTCAATTGCCAGTTTGTTTTTGAATGTTTTGGTGTTTTTCACTCCTGTTTGTTGAATTGGTTGATGTTTTTCAATATTGAGCTTGCTACTGAGTTTATTGATTTTTTCTTCAATGTTCTGGTTGTTGAATTTTCTTGTGTTTTACAATGTTGAGGATGTTGTTGAATTTCTTGGTGTTTTCCCTGTTCAGGTTGTTATTGAATTTGTTGATCTGTTTTTAATTTTCTGCTTGCTGTTGAATTTGTTGTTCTGTTTTGCAGCCTATTATTCTTGCATTTGTTGGTGCTTTTACATGTAGAGGTTCTGTTGTACTGATTTTTTTTCAGTGATGAAATGTTTGGAAGTTGTTGCTGTTTATCAATTTAACGGTATTTTTGAATTTGTTTGCACATTCAATGTTGATGTTGTTGATAAAATTGTCGGTGATTTTCAATGACAAAGCTTCCTTTGACTTCATTTTAAATCATGTTTTCTGAATTTGTTGATGTTTTTCAGTGTTTTGGTTGTCGTTGTATTTTATTTTGCTGCTTTTCAATGTTGAAGATACTGTCGAATTTGTTGGTGTTTTCCAGTGTTAAGGCTATTGTTGAATTTGATCATACTTTTTCAATGTTGAGTTTGTTATCGAATTTCATGGAGTTTTTCAATCTTGATGTTCATGTGTGTCATCTATCTCCTGCTCTCCCAATCACTCTCTTACAGTTAATGCTGTTGCTAATGTGATTCTTTCCCGAAGAAAGTGTGGCCTCTCCAAATGTATTACTCACTGTATGATCACCATGGCCACGGCGGATTTCTTGGTTGTCTGTGCTCAAGTTATGCTGAAGAATATGCTGAATATTTATTTCCCTGTTTCATTCTTGACCATGAGCACGGTGTGCCATCTAACGGTGACACTGACTTATGTAGTCACAACATCCTCTGTCTGGTTAACAGTAGTGTTCACCTTCGATCGTTTTGTGGTCATATGTTGTAAGAAGCTGCGAAAAAATATTGCACGGAGATAACAGCGGTAGCTGTCATATCAGTGGTGAGTGTGTTGAGTTGTTTGATAAACATTCCCTGGTCCTTTGCGTTTGAACCTGTGTATATAATGGACAATGTAAATCGTGGTTGTGTCCTAAAACAGACATTTTTCATTTCTGCTGAATGGGCCGCATTTGACTTGTTTACCCTTACCTTCTCCCCATGTGCTCCATTCATTCTAATTTTGGCGCTAAATGTTGTGACGGCTAGACGTATTTTTGTGGCCAGTAAAGTTCGCAGGGGTCTCCGCGGTTGCAGCAATGGAGAACATCACAAGGATTCTGAAATAGAAAGTCGAAGAACGTCCATTATTTTACTCTTCAGTATAACCGGCAGCTTGATATTTCTCTGGACAACTCCGGTGATATATCTTATCTCTCTGCGTGTAAAAACCACGTTGAATTCTGTCGCAAATGAGCTTGAGTCAATTGGATTCATGCAACGGGGTCCTCAGTACCTGCACAAATACATTTATTTATGTGCTGACACAGGCTAAGTTTAGCGAGGAGCTGAAGAGCGGAATGCAGTACCTTGTGAATCTGTGCCTAAAATTAGGCAAATTACAGCTGAAATCCCATTGACCTCTACAGGAGGACATAAGATTTGTGCCCTGAAAGCCCTCATGTAACCAAAATGCCTGTAACAACGTTTAAGCACTCTGGATTAAATAATATCCCTACTGAAAATGTTCATTTATAATATAATGTCAAATTGAACTCCTTTTCACAGTGTACTGTAATCAATGGTGAATTGTAAGAGGTGCATTAGGCTAACTACAGCTGGAAACCCCCTTGACCTTAACCGGAGGTAATAAACTTTTTGCCCTGAAAGAACTTATGTAAGTAAAACGCTTGTAACAACGATTAATATCCAACTAAAATAATGTCCTACTAAAAATGCTCTTTTATAACATAATGTCAAATTGAACACCTTTCACAGGATACTGTAATCAATTGTGAAATGTAAATTGTGATAATAATAATAAATAATAATAAAAAATACTGAACAGCCCCAATTAAAGTTGCAGAGTTTGAAAGAATGAATTGTGTTGCCAGGTTCTGACAGCCTTGTGTTCATTGGAACAGTTGTTCTGATCAACAAGAGAACACCCCAAAACATCACCAGCTGGATCACGATAACTCGACAAATGTAACATAGACAAACTTCACAAATTTCCTGCAACGTCTATACTGGGCCAAAGAGTACATGGGGGGAATTTACAGTACAAGTTGCATGAAGTCTGGCACCCTCCAGATACCGGACAGTTGCACAATGAGCTGCTTCTCAGAGTTCCATATACCTCACATGATTAAAACAAGGAAGACCTGGTCATCACGTGCTTTGTGAAAGGACGGGGATTGGCGCAATTGGTCACTCATTCCCATGATCCATCGGGCTGAGAGACGGCTCCATATATTAGATTCAAAACTTTTAAGTCCGATTTCCCTCCGATTCATTTGAAAGCACAAATAGCTGATACTTGTTTTTTTCCACAATTAATGGGGTTACTTCCTCCCCACAAGCTGATTCACAACACTCTCTGTTTCATGTTGTCTGGCCCATCCACACACACAGCTACCAAATGGGCTGTTATCATAATTCTGGACTGTTTTAATATGTTTAACTTAATATCCACTCATCAGTGTACCGAGTGACACTTTAACCAGTTTTCAGCACCAATTCCCGGCCAAGTAACGTCTGATCACCCACTGCCCGACCTCAACTTCCTTCTTTGTATACCTATGCATATTGACTGTGAAAAAAGTAATGTAATTCTTCTCGTCGCATATTCTTATCATTTACTTAACATAAATGCCGTTTTTAGAATTCCACCATAGACGGGCGACAGCACAGAAGCGGACCATTTGGTCCGTCCTTTGCTTTTTGTCTCTCTTAAGAAAGATGCAGCCGGCAGCCGCTCCTCCAGCTTCTCCCTGTCCTCTGGCTCATTCGATTTTCACAGATATTAATCCAAAATCGTCTTGATCATTCTTAAGTAACCACCCTTATCACCCGGTAAAATGATTGCCCAGAACAACTGCCAATTAAAGCGGCTTCAAATAGAAAACTACAACCGCTGTCCTTGAATAAAAGAAAAATAAAAACAAGAATGATTCCGTCATGGCATGAGGGGTATAGCAGGCAATAAAAGCAATAACTCTTACAGAAAAGCATACGTGATCCGTCTTTCCGAGCAGCTACAGTGTTTCTGATATCTTCGCCCTGTCTGCTTAGGGCCTGAATTACTAATTTCCCACACCACCGGCTCAGCTAGCACTCTTTTCTAAATAAAAACAAAGAGAACTGCGGATGCTGGAAATGCAAAACAAAAACAGAATTACCTGGAAAAACTCAGCAGGTCTGGCAGCATCGGCGGAGAAGAAAAGAGTTGACGTTTCGAGTCTTCATGACCCTTCGACAGAACTTGATTTCGAGTCCAGGAAAGAGTTGAAATATAAGCTGGTTTAAGGTGTGTGGGGGGGGGGGGGGGGGGGCGCGGAGAGAGAGAGAGAGACAGAGGTGCTTGTGTAGACAAACAAGCAGTGATAGAAGCAGATCATCAAAAGATGTCAGTGACAATGGGACAAAAGAACACATAGGTGTTAAAGTTAAAGTTGGTGATATTATCTAAACGAATGTGCTAATTAAGAATGGATGGTAGGGCACTCAAGGTACAGCTCTAGTGGGGGTGGGGGGAGCATAAAAGATTTAAGAATATTTAAAAATAAGTGGGAAAAGAAAAATCTGTAAAATTTATAGGGAAAAAAAAAGGGGGGAAAAAAAGGGGGGAAACAGAAAGGGGGTGGGGATGGGGGAGGGGGCTCACGACCTAAAGTTATTGAATTCAATATTCAGACCGGAAGGCTGTAAGGTGCCTAGTCGGAAGATGAGGTGTTGTTCCTCCAGTTTGCGTTGGGCTTCACTGGAACAATGCAGTAAGCCAAGGACAGACATGTGGGCAAGAGAGCAGGGTGGAGTGTTAAAATGGCAAGCGACAGGGAGGTTTGGGTCATTCTTGCGGACAGACCGCAGGTGTTCTGCAAAGCGGTCGCCCAGTTTACGTTTGGTCTCTCCAATGTAGAGGAGACCACATTGGGAGCAACGAATGCAGTAGACTAAGTTGGGGGAAATGCAAGTGAAATGCTGCTTCACTTGAAAGGAGTGTTTGGGCCCTTGGACGGTGAGGAGAGAGGAAGTGAAGGGGCAGGTGTTACATCTTTTGCGTGGGCATGGGGTGGTGCCATAGGAGGGGGTTGAGGAGTAGGGGGTGATGGAGGAGTGGACCAGGGTGTCCCGGAGGGAGCGATCCCTACGGAATGCCGATAAGGGGGGTGAAGGGAAGATGTGTTTGGTGGTGGCATCATGCTGGAGTTGGCGGAAATGGCGGAGGATGATCCTTTGAATGCGGAGGCTGGTGGGGTGATAAGTGAGGACAAGGGGGACCCTATCATGTTTCTGGGAGGGAGGAGAAGGCGTGAGGGCGGATGCGCGGGAGATGGGCCGGACACGGTTGAGGGCCCTGTCAACGACCGTGGGTGGAAAACCTCGGTTAAGGAAGAAGGAGGACATGTCAGAGGAACCGTTTTTGAAGGTAGCATCATCGGAACAGATGCGACGAAGGCGAAGGAACTGGGAGAATGGGATGGAGTCCTTACAGGAAGCGGGGTGTGAGGAGCTGTAGTCGAGGTAGCTGTGGGAGTCGGTGGGTTTGTAATGGATATTAGTGGACAGTCTATCACCAGAGATTGAGACAGAGAGGTCAAGGAAGGGAAGGGAAGTGTCAGAGATGGACCACGTGAAAATGATGGAGGGGTGGAGATTGGAAGCAAAATTAATAAATTTTTCCAAGTCCCGACGAGAGCATGAAGCGGCACCGAAGTAATCATCGATGTACCGGAGAAAAAGTTGTGGAAGGGGGCCGGGGTAGGACTGCAACAAGGAATGTTCCACATATCCCATAAAGAGACAGGCATAGCTGGGGCCCATGCGGGTACCCATAGCCACACCTTTTATTTGGAGGAAGTGAGAGGAGTTGAAGGAGAAATTGTTCAACGTGAGAACAAGTTCAGCCAGACGGAGGAGAGTAGTGGTGGATGGGGATTGTTCGGGCCTCTGTTCGAGGAAGAAGCTAAGGGCCCTCAGACCATCCTGGTGGGGGATGGAGGTGTAGAGGGATTGGACGTCCATGGTGAAGAGGAAGCGGTTGGAGCCAGGGAACTGGAAATTGTTGATGTGACGTAAGGTGTCAGAGGAATCACGGATGTAGGTGGGAAGGGACTGGACAAGGGGAGAGAGAAGGGAGTCAAGATAACGAGAAATGAGTTCTGTGGGGCAGGAGCAAGCTGAGACGATCGGTCTACCGGGGCAGTTCTGTTTGTGGATTTTAGGTAGGAGATAGAAGCGGGCCGTCCGAGGTTGGGCGACTATCAGGTTGGAAGCTGTGGGAGGGAGATCCCCAGAGGAGATGAGGTCAGTGACAGTCCTGGAAACAATGGCTTGATGTTCAGTGGTGGGGTCATGGTCCAGGGAGAGGTAGGAGGAAGTGTCTGCGAGTTGACGCTCAGCCTCCGCGAGGTAGAGGTCAGTGCGCCAGACAACAACAGCACCACCCTTGTCAGCGGGTTTGATGACAATGTCAGGGTTGGACCTGAGAGAATGGAGTGCAGTAAGTTCAGAGAGAGACAGGTTAGAATGGGTGAGAGGAGCAGAGAAATTGAGACGACTAATGTCGCGCCGACAGTTCTCAATGAAAAGATCAAGAGAAGGTAAGAATCCAGAGGGAGGGGTCCAGGTGGAGGGAGAATATTGGAGATGGGTAAAAGGATCCGTTGAACTGGGAGAGGACTTCTGCCCGAAGAAGTGAGCCCGGAGACGAAGACGGCGAAAGAAGAGTTCAGTATCATGCCGAGCCCGAAATTCATTGAGGTGAGGGCGTAAGGGTATGAAACTAAGTCCTTTGCTGAGCACTGAACGTTCAGCATCGGAGAGGGGAAGGTCAGGGGGTATAGTGAATACACGGCTGGGGCTGGGATTGGAAGATGGGGTGGGGACGGAGGGACAGGCTGGGGTGGAGGGTCCTAGATGGGTGTTGGTGTCGATGAGTTGTTGGAGCTTGCGTTCCTTAGCAGTTGAGAGAAAGAGAAAAAGTTTCTTGTTGAGGCGTCGGATGAGCCGAAGGATAAAATGAAACTGGGGGCACGCGCAGCTTTGAAAAAGGGTACGGCGGTGCTGCTGGAGGGAGAGGTCGAGTGTGTTCATACGGCGGCGCATGGCACTGAGTGTGGATTTCAGAATGTGACGGGAACAGCAGTCTGAGAAACGTTTTATGTCCCGGAGATACCGGTAATCCTGGGTGGGTTCGAAAGATGAGGGGTGGAATTTCAGTTGAAATCCACGTGGGGTAAGTCGGAGACGGAGGCAGTCACTGAGAAAGGAGATATGGCTGTGAAAGCGGGTTTTAGTAAACACCTTGTCAAACACTAGGAGGGAAATGGAAAGCAAAGAAGGTGAACAAGGCAACAGAGAGATACGGAAATCTTGTCGCAGAGAGGAACAGAACTTCTTCAAGGAGGTAGGCATTTCTTGAAGAGCAGTGGCAGTCAATTAAACACAGAGATAAAGACAAAACAAAACTGCGGATGCTGGAAATCCAAAACAAAAACAGAATTACCTGGAAAAACTCAGCAGGTCTGGCAGCATCGGCGGAGAAGAAAAGAGTTGACGTTTCGAGTCTTCATGACCCTTCGACAGAACTTGATTTCGAGTCCAGGAAAGAGTTGAAATATAAGCTGGTTTAAGGTGTGTGGGGGGGGGGCGCGGAGAGAGAGAGAGAGACAGAGGTGCTTGTGTAGACAAACAAGCAGTGATAGAAGCAGATCATCAAAAGATGTCAGTGACAATGGGACAAAAGAACACATAGGTGTTAAAGTTAAAGTTGGTGATATTATCTAAACGAATGTGCTAATTAAGAATGGATGGTAGGGCACTCAAGGTACAGCTCTAGTGGGGGTGGGGGGAGCATAAAAGATTTAAGAATATTTAAAAATAAGTGGGAAAAGAAAAATCTGTAAAATTTATAGGGAAAAAAAAAAGGGGGGAAAAAAAGGGGGGAAACAGAAAGGGGGTGGGGATGGGGGAGGGGGCTCACGACCTAAAGTTATTGAATTCAATATTCAGACCGGAAGGCTGTAAGGTGCCTAGTCGGAAGATGAGGTGTTGTTCCTCCAGTTTGCGTTGGGCTTCACTGGAACAATGCAGTAAGCCAAGGACAGACATGTGGGCAAGAGAGCAGGGTGGAGTGTTAAAATGGCAAGCGACAGGGAGGTTTGGGTCATTCTTGCGGACAGACCGCAGGTGTTCTGCAAAGCGGTCGCCCAGTTTACGTTTGGTCTCTCCAATGTAGAGGAGACCACATTGGGAGCAACGAATGCAGTAGACTAAGTTGGGGGAAATGCAAGTGAAATGCTGCTTCACTTGAAAGGAGTGTTTGGGCCCTTGGACGGTGAGGAGAGAGGAAGTGAAGGGGCAGGTGTTACATCTTTTGCGTGGGCATGGGGTGGTGCCATAGGAGGGGGTTGAGGAGTAGGGGGTGATGGAGGAGTGGACCAGGGTGTCCCGGAGGGAGCGATCCCTATGGAATGCCGATAAGGGGGGTGAAGGGAAGATGTGTTTAGTGGTGGCATCATGCTGGAGTTGGCGGAAATGGCGGAGGATGATCCTTTGAATGCGGAGGCTGGTGGGGTGATAAGTGAGGACAAGGGGGACCCTATCATGTTTCTGGGAGGGAGGAGAAGGCGTGAGGGCGGATGCGCGGGAGATGGGCCGGACACGGTTGAGGGCCCTGTCAACGACCGTGGGTGGAAAACCTCGGTTAAGGAAGAAGGAGGACATGTCAGAGGAACCGTTTTTGAAGGTAGCATCATCGGAACAGATGCGACGAAGGCGAAGGAACTGGGAGAATGGGATGGAGTCCTTACAGGAAGCGGGGTGTGAGGAGCTGTAGTCGAGGTAGCTGTGGGAGTCGGTGGGTTTGTAATGGATATTAGTGGACAGTCTATCACCAGAGATTGAGACAGAGAGGTCAAGGAAGGGAAGGGAAGTGTCAGAGATGGACCACGTGAAAATGATGGAGGGGTGGAGATTGGAAGCAAAATTAATAAATTTTTCCAAGTCCCGACGAGAGCATGAAGCGGCACCGAAGTAATCATCGATGTACCGGAGAAAGAGTTGTGGAAGGGGGCCGGGGTAGGACTGCAACAAGGAATGTTCCACATATCCCATAAAGAGACAGGCATAGCTGGGGCCCATGCGGGTACCCATAGCCACACCTTTTATTTGGAGAAAGTGAGAGGAGTTGAAGGAGAAATTGTTCAACGTGAGAACAAGTTCAGCCAGACGGAGGAGAGTAGTGGTGGATGGGGATTGTTCGGGCCTCTGTTCGAGGAAGAAGCTAAGGGCCCTCAGACCATCCTGGTGGGGGATGGAGGTGTAGAGGGATTGGACGTCCATGGTGAAGAGGAAGCGGTTGGAGCCAGGGAACTGGAAATTGTTGATGTGACGTAAGGTGTCAGAGGAATCACGGATGTAGGTGGGAAGGGACTGGACAAGGGGAGAGAGAAGGGAGTCAAGATAACGAGAAATGAGTTCTGTGGGGCAGGAGCAAGCTGAGACGATCGGTCTACCGGGGCAGTTCTGTTTGTGGATTTTAGGTAGGAGATAGAAGCGGGCCGTCCGAGGTTGGGCGACTATCAGGTTGGAAGCTGTGGGAGGGAGATCCCCAGAGGAGATGAGGTCAGTGACAGTCCTGGAAACAATGGCTTGATGTTCAGTGGTGGGGTCATGGTCCAGGGAGAGGTAGGAGGAAGTGTCTGCGAGTTGACGCTCAGCCTCCGCGAGGTAGAGGTCAGTGCGCCAGACAACAACAGCACCACCCTTGTCAGCGGGTTTGATGACAATGTCAGGGTTGGACCTGAGAGAATGGAGTGCAGTAAGTTCAGAGAGAGACAGGTTAGAATGGGTGAGAGGAGCAGAGAAATTGAGACGACTAATGTCGCACCGACAGTTCTCAATGAAAAGATCAAGAGAAGGTAAGAATCCAGAGGGAGGGGTCCAGGTGGAGGGAGAATATTGGAGATGGGTAAAAGGATCCGTTGAACTGGGAGAGGACTTCTGCCCGAAGAAGTGAGCCCGGAGACGAAGACGGCGAAAGAAGAGTTCAGTATCATGCCGAGCCCGAAATTCATTGAGGTGAGGGCGTAAGGGTATGAAACTAAGTCCTTTGCTGAGCACTGAACGTTCAGCATCGGAGAGGGGAAGGTCAGGGGGTATAGTGAATACACGGCTGGGGCTGGGATTGGAAGATGGGGTGGGGACGGAGGGACAGGCTGGGGTGGAGGGTCCTAGATGGGTGTTGGTGTCGATGAGTTGTTGGAGCTTGCTTTCCTTAGCAGTTGAGAGAAAGAGAAAAAGTTTCTTGTTGAGGCGTCGGATGAGCTGAAGGATAAAATGAAACTGGGGGCACGCGCAGCTTTGAAAAAGGGTACGGCGGTGCTGCTGGAGGGAAAGGTCGAGTGTGTTCATATGGCGGCGCATGGCACTGAGTGTGGATTTCAGAATGTGACGGGAACAGCAGTCTGAGAAACGTTTTATGTCCCGGAGATACCGGTAATCCTGGGTGGGTTCGAAAGATGAGGGGTGGAATTTCAGTTGAAATCCACGTGGGATTTTCTAAATGTTTGCTCTGGCTTTTCCGGCAACTGCACTTTCTCAGTGTCCATCCAGTCCGCTCATCTCCCTGTCTTGTTAGTTCCTGAGGGAACCTGAGTTCCTCAGGGTCGTGTCTGAGGCTCAACGATGTTTAGCAACCTCATCAATGAACTTCTCTCCATCTTAATGTCGGACATGGGGATGTTGGCTCATGTTTACGCAATTTTCTACACAATTCGTGACACCTGAGATAATGAGGTTGTCCATTGCCAAATGCAGCATGTTCAGGCATTGGCGGACAAATGGCCAAGGACATTAACACGATATAATTACCAGTCAATGAATATCTCCAATGGAGAAAATCAAACCACCGCCCGGTTACATTCAATGGTATTACTATCGCCGGAAGTCGCACCTTCGGCATTGACCAGAAACAGGACTGGATTGGCCATATAAACAGGACTGGATTGGCCATATAAACGCAACGTGTACAACTGCAGTTCAGAGGCAAGGAATCCTGCGGCTAGTAACACATCTCCTGTCTCCCCAATTCTTTTCCACCATCTACAAGACACAATATAGGATTGTGATGATATACTCTCCATTTGCTTGTACGCGTGCAGCTCCAACACCAGTCAAGAAGCTAGATAGCATCTGGGACAACTCAGCCATTAATTTTTACCACGTCAATAGACGTTGACTCCCTCCACTGCCGACAAACAGTAGCAGCAGTGTGTACTATCTGCAAGGTGCCCTGCATGAATTTCGAAGTCACCTTAGACATTACAGTCCAAACCCACGACCGCAACCATCCAGATGGATAATGGGCAGCAGCTGCATGGGAACGCAACGATCTGGAAGTTCCACTCCAGGCTACTCACCAGCCTGATTTGAAAATATATCCCTGTTCCATCATTGTCGTTGGCTCCAATTCCAGGAACCCACTCCCTATGAGCACTATGGGTGAAGGGTTACCTGCTGCGATTCAAGAAGGCAGCTCACTACCATATTCTCAAGGGTACCTGAGTCTGGGCAAGAAATGCTGTGCGAGTGATTGACACCAAAGCCCCCTTAATGAATAATAATAAATTATCATTGTCTCTGTGGCTGCACAGCTAATCCGCTTCCCATTTCTCCAGGCTGACAGCTCTGTTTTTCTCTATAGCTAAATCAATATCCTGGATAATATTTGTTGCTTCTTATAAAACTATGCTCTAGCTATGTAGCTCCCGCATTTATATACATCTCTGCTTTGGGTAAGACCACCTTTTACTTTCCACCCTGTGTTTTGAGTAGCTAGCTCCCACTATTGTTAACTCTGTTAGCGGGCAGCAGCCACTTTCTAATCCGTGTTTTGACTATCTCGCTGTAGCTCTTTTTAAATCTCTCCTCTGGCAGCTCAGCTCCCGTTCTATTTACCTTTCTGCCCTGGCGCCTCAACTCCCCTTCTTTTTTAAAAAAAAATATGATCTGAACGTGCTCTGCTCCCCGCTCTCTCTAAATCTCGGCTCTCACTGTTCAGCTGCAGCAGTAGAAGAATAATTACACCTGCCCTGATTGCCAAGATTCAAGCCGGGAATTGGAGACAGGAGTTGAATTAAGAATGATCACTGGTTTCTAACACCATGCCTTAAAATAAGAACATGCTTGTACTGACTAGTTACATGTTGACATCACAACAGAAAAGATTAAGGAGGAGAATACATGGCGAAGTGGATTTTGAGATATTAATTGACAACTTACAGCAAATAAGGCTGCTTAAGAACATTTAGGCTCATTAAAGAGGACAGGGGCGTGGCTTGTGGGAGGAGGAGGGGCCTCTTTCCCGTTCCACCCAATGAGGTAATGGACAGAAATCAGAAACCGTTTGTCATCGTTTTGTTTCAGTCTGGATGATGGGAGCCAGTGGTGTTCCCCACGAATCTGCGTTTGTTATATTTCTGCTTGATATAAACCAGTTGCATCTTAGATTACAGTACAACGTCCCATATGTGTTTGTGATGCACATATGGTGGGGTGGGAGATAGGCAATCAGGATGATACGAATCCGTTGCAATAAGTCATGGAGAGACCAGCAGAATAGACAGGGGATTAGCAGATGCAATTCAATACATTGCAATGTACAATAATACAATTTGTCAGTAAGGGTAGTGTGGGGAAATAGAGAGAGAATGTCACTGTCCTAAGCAGTGTGATAGAATGGAGAGACCAAGGTGCATGTGCTTCGATGTTAGAGTGTGGTAGACAGAGCCGTGCCTCATGTATGGAAAATTGTGGTGACGGCGCCTGGCACCACGCTTTGGGGGCGGGGTATGGACTGCACTGGGTGACCTGTGAATGCGGGTGAACTTTATTTCCGAGTAAGTTTGAAGTTGTCTGTTTAAGTGACACAATTGAGCGTCCCTATTCGTATTTAGGATTCAATGACTGGCACGAGCAGAGACAGAGAAAATGGGGTTAAAATTACTCAGGTGCGAAGAAAAGACAGAAAATAAAACACGAGAGAATGATAAGACCCTGAAAAGGTCTCCGGAAAACGAGAAGGTTTTTGAACGTTTTACGGCGAAGCTGCGATATATTGAATGAATGCACTCGAGCGAATGTACCACTGAGTGTGAGGAAGAGGACATTAGTGCAACATGTACACAGGTTGGTAAAATAGCGATTTCTTCCGACGCGCCTCCCACTGAAGAAGTAATATATGGTCCAGCAAATTGGCCAGATTTATTCAACAAGAATATATGTTCATCTTGAGTGAGGAGGAAGCCTATGACAATAACGGGCAGTGCCTATGTCTTTCCAAACGATGATGAGGACGAAACTTTCCAGAAGACTTAAGCTCACTGGAAATGCCAAACGGAGAAAGGGTTGAAACAAGTTCCCCGGTGCACATGAAAAATCGCTGATGCGGCTTTTCGATCCCGCTGCAAATTGTCCGTCTCGGAAACCGCACGGAAATTATGACAGGAGTGTTGCAGTGCCTGGAAACCTCTCAATGAGAGATTGCAATCTCATCGAATTATATAAGGAGTATATTCAACACGCAACAACATGGATTGGCACAGAGCGAATGTTCCCTGAAATCAAGGCACTGAATGAGTCAGCTCAGAGGTAAATAACCAAGGTGAAGTAAAAATGACAATCAGTCTTGACAGGCATTTTATCAGCCATTCAGCTCTTCGTTGTACAAAACTCTGAATGACGTTGAACACATGCAACACTTTATGACACAACAATTAATCCTTTCTTGGATTAAATGACATTAGAGCTAAAATCGACTCTATGATGCAAGGATATGTCCCAGGCGTCATAAACCAATACACTCCTGACCATTTTCTTGGACCTCGTCTTCAAAATGGGCTAATTTCGATGGTGGTGTTTCAGGTGAAGGAAATAAACGTTATTGTAAAGGCGAAGGCTGCAATACACCTCGCGCTTATCTTTGTCAGTACCCCTGGTCTGAGTGATAAAGATCAGATATTCCTTGTGCTTCGTTAGGTTGATATGACTTCCGAAGATGTGAATGGAAGGGAGGATTTGATTCGTTTTGTGTTGATTCAAGTCAAAATTTGGCAAGGCCTGTCCGATTCTCTCAACGATGCTCCAGATGGGCTTGGTCTTCCCATGACTGAGTGTAAGGGTCAGGGACACAACAATCGGGGAAACATTAAGGATCAGAAACGAATCTTACAGGCGTGCCCCCTTCATCACAACCATCGAGGCTTTTTCACTCCATGAGGCTGCCACAAGATATATATGGTACTGGAAGATAAGGCAAAGTGTAGTTCTAAAACTATGGCATTGGTTTGGAGTTATGCAGCGAATTTAATGAATTATTTCAGTTTGAAATAATAGATCGCATATGTTGAGAGCAGATGCTTCCTTTATAACGTTAAAGTCGTTGTCAGACTATTGGTGGAATGTCGAGTGTAGAGAGGAAATGCCATTTTTACCAAACAGCTGATATCAGGAAGGAATCGATTACAGTTGCTGAAGAATACGTCAAATCAAACGTTAAAAATGAGACTTAGTCCACGACCAACTACAAAGGCGAAGCTTTCAAATTTCGCTTTGCAATGATTGAGTGGCACGACAGCATATTCGCCACAAGCATTGCGACCCAGATTAGTCAATCCTTCGAAAGGCAGCTTCGTGCGGCTTTCGCATTTCAGAGGGATAGGCGAAAATGAAAAAAAAAACAGGCTGCGTAGCACTGTTAATAAGGGAAAATATTATTGGTAATAGCGGACCTTTCATCAAACGATGATGTGAGGAGCTGGGAAAGGGCAAGGTGGCCAGGTATTGGTGGGAGTTGTTTCAGGCAACCAAACACCCGTGGTATTTTGTGGCGCGTTAGATATCAGCAAATTCGAGCTGAATATAACATGGTTAAAGCAGGAAAAATAGAAACTTCAGTCTGTAAAAAGACCATAGTTAACCCAATCAGCACTACTAGCCCGGAATAGGAATTCATTGAATGTATGCGAGATTGGTTTCAGAACCAGTACGTGGATGAGCCAACTAGGGATCGAGCTAGACAGGACTGACTGCTGTGACATGAGAGACACTCAATGGATGTCTATGCTCTCAAGTACTCTTTGGGAAATAGTCACAATGAAGTGATAGAACTTCGCAATATGTATGACAGCGATGTGCTGAATTCCAAAACTGTGTTCTTAAATCTGAAGAACGGAAATTATGAATGTAAGGGTTGGCAAGTCGGCTATGATGGATTGCGAAATTGTAGGAAAAAAAATGTCATTGGACAGGCAATGGTGAGTATTTAAGGAAATAATGCACAGTCTGCATCAGATATTCATACATCGAAAGCTCAATCAGACACAGGGAAAGAAAACTTAAGCGTTGTTACCAAATGAAGTTAAATATTGCATTACATGAAATGTGATGATTTATCGCGGCACAAGAAAAAAGTGGTAAATCCGAGGGTTGGGGGAAATTGAGAACCCAGCAATGGAGGACCAAGGAACTGATTTAGAAATGGGAAGAGAACGGATTACTATCCAGCGAGGAACATCAAGAGCAAATCTGGGCACTTTACATGTGGATACGGGAATATTTAACGTGGAGGATAGGGAAACAACATAGAAACGGAAGAGTAACTTTTAGCCTGTCGTCACCGAAGAACATGCAGAGTATTTCCAAGATAAGCCAGGCATCCAAGTGACTTGTGAAACGGGGGAGCGAGAAGAAATAATTAGTTTTAGTGAGAAAGGTAATACGTGATAGATGAACTGGATGGAAGGTTTAATAATTCGGTGGACTAGAATTGCTTCATCTCAAGAGTGCTGAAGGAGGAGGCTGAGGAAACAATGGTTGCATTGGTAGTTTTCTTTCAAAATTATTTAGCTTCTGGAAAGTCTCCAGCGGAACGCAATGGATCAGATGTTGCATCACTATTTAAGAATGGAATAAGCGGGACGGAGGAGAACTGCAGACATATGTTGACATAAGTGGTATGGAAAATGTCAAAATCTAATGGTACGGATGCGGTAACTGGATATTTAGTAAAGAATGGTAAAATTGTGCAGATGTGACAAGGGTATATGAAAGGGGAATCATGTCAGACAGACAAGTAAACAAGTCAGTGCATATGGATGCTCCACACATATCCAGAGTTCCAATGTTGCGCGGGCAACCTTGTTCAAGGCTGTCAGACAGGATGGCACCTGGTGTCCGCTCAGTTCCGTGTTCCAGGGAAATATTTAACAGGCCGGTAACCTGCTCAAAGTGACTGATTTGTGCTTCAACTCTGATGTCCGACATGGAACTCTTTATCCACACATTGCATTCCAGACATTTCCAACCTTTCATCCCACTCCTGGATACAGGAGAATAGTTTAGTCTCCAGCTAATGCCCATCACTGGGAGACAATTGAAGACCCATTAAAGGGAGGTTCATAGGGTCATCACGGCTCAGGAAGCCATTCGGCCCATCCAGTCCATACAGATAGACAGCACTGAGGGATAAACGAAGACAGGACCCCTGGGAAGAGGGAATGGATAGGGCATTGTGGGATTGGGGTAATCCAGAGCAGAATTTCCAGTGTTGGAGGAACCGAGTGGGGCGGCAATTAAGATGTGAGGGTTTGGGTGGGAGGGGAAATCGGTACTCTAGAAGAGGAGGGACAGTTTCAATGCTGGGAGATTAGAAACGAATAAGAAACAAATTAAAATGAATAGCAGGAGAACGAGAAGGAAGATGAGGAGAATTCCTTTGGACACAAAGAGTTGTTGTGATCTGGAATGTGCTGCCTGAACGGATAATGGAAGCAGATTCAATAGCAACTTATCAAAGGGCAATTGGATCAATAATTGACTGGGAACATAATGGCGGGGCGGTGGGTGAAGAGAACAGGTTGAGGAGGCATAATTTAGTAGATCTATCAAAGAGCCAGCAGAGACTCGATGGGCCAAATGGACCCCTTCATTGCAAACATATATTTACTTGAAACACAGTGAAGCATCCCTTTAAACCTCCAACATTTCAATCATTACTCAGATCTGTCTCTCTGAATACTAATGAAATAAAGGATGACTTGGGAGGCACATTTAGTCTTTCACTGGAGAAACTGTTGGTCTCAGTTAATGAACAGCTCCATTAACAAGCTCAAGTTGGAGCCAGTGCTCACCGTGTGGTTGTGTGAATATTAACTACAGAATGCTCCAGGCGTTGATATAAAGGGCAGCGTAATCCAGTCACCTCATTGTGACTCTGAGAGGATCAGCAGAAGATGAGGAAAGCACTGCTCTTGCTGCTTGGACTCCTGGTGCTGCTACAGCCCATCGCTGAGGGTGGAGTAGTGAGTCCAAGGCAGAGCCGTGAGTATAACTCCCAGGAGTGACACAGCAGGAACATTCAGGAAATGAAGAGGAGGCCATTCAGCCTCTTCATGCTACCCATCAATTGGCATCTTAACTTGATCCGCCTATCTTTGTTCCACAACCCTTAAAACTTTTCCCAAACAGAAAGCTGTCCATCTCAGTTTGGCACCCTTCCATAAATCACCTTTAAAAGTAAAATAACCATCCTTCTCGATAAAAACCCAAGCAGCTTTCCTAGTCGCCTTGTGCTTCTCATCGACGTGTTGACCCTCGGTTAGATCCTCCATATCCCTCGGTTAGACCACACTTGGAGAACTGTGCACAGCTCAGCTCCCCATATCCCTTGGTTAGGCGTCCCATAGAGCCCTGTGCGCTGTTCTGTTTTCCATTTCCTTTGTCTAGGCCTCACAGACCAAACTGATGATAGTGCAATATCAGGATGTGGCAGTGAAAGGGGGAACTTCAACATTTAGGGTGATAAATAAAAAATGTTTGAGTTAGAGTCGAGGGTCCTTATTGGTGACATCAACAGCGGATTCTTTTCTGCATTTCAGGTGTTGTTTCTGGATGTGAAAGAATTCGAAGGGGTACCGCTGGAAGACGACGCTGCTACAGATTTGAGATTTGGTACCGCAACAAGTGCTATTGGTGGCGTAGATGCTTCATGGTGAAGTGAATCAGAAAAGGAGGAACCAGGGATTTGTGAGCAAGGCCAGTGACTCCAGTCCCAATTACAAGTCCCGTGACTCCAGCATCGTCTAGAGGCTCCACGGACTCTGTAGGGCCCGTGCCCCCTGACCCACTGGTTCCTGGATCACGTGAATAAAACTGGCTGCGTTGGTCACTGCCTCTTGTCCGTGTCTCATTTCTCACTCGGATCGGTGTGTCTCCCCATTGACAGGGAGGGAAGGGGGAGGTCAGACAATGGCAGGGCCACATTCAGGTCCTGTGGCTCCAGCATAATCATTTTCACAGAGTCATGTCTCAGAGCCATTGTCCCAGACGTGTCCATCACCATCCCTGGGTATGTCCCTGTCCCACCGGCAGTGACTCAGTGCTCTGCAGGCGGGAGGGAGTTTCCATTGGAGTCCTCAATATTGACTCATGACATCAGGTCAAACATGGGCAAGAAAATGGCTCCTTCTGATTCTCGTCTACTGCCCTCCCTCAGCCGATGATCCAGCACAAGTGCTCTTGGAGTAAAGGGCTGTTTGTCAGATTGGAGCATGTAGACAGTGCTGTTCCCCCAATTACTGACATCAGGAATACGGTGACATTCCAAAACTTGTCGATGAAACAATACTTGAAGTCATGGCAACCAGTGAGGACGATAGATATCGATGGAAACAGGACGTAGATAGGAGGGCAGAATGGGCAGAAAAGTGGCAGATGGAATTTTGTAGAGAGGGGTATGAGGTGATGCATTTTGACAGAAGGAATAGGGAGAGGCATTATGGGCTACATGACACAATGTTAAAGAGCGTTCAGAGACAGAGGGATATGGGGTGTTCTGAAATGTTATCTTTGACATTTGGCAGGGCAGGATGAGAGAGCAGTTAGTGAAGCGTGGAGGGTATTGGGCTCCATTGCTTAAAATTCATTCATGGAATGTGGGCATCGCTGGCTAGGCCAGCATTTAATGCCCCTCCCAAATTGCCCCATTGAGAAGGTGGCGGTGAGCCGCTGCAGTCCCTGTGGTGTAGGTACATCCACAGCGCTGTTAGGGAGGGTGTTCAAGGATTTTGACCCAACAACAATGAAGGAACGGCCGATATATTTCCAAGTCAGGATGGTGAGTGGCTCAGAGGGGAACTTCCAGGTGGTGGTGTTCCCATGTGTCTGCTGCCCTTGTCCTTCTAGATGGCAGAGGAGGTGAATTAGGGCAGCGCTATCGAAGGAGCCTTGGTGAGTTCCTGCAGTGCATCTTGTAGATGGTACACACACTGCTGCTACCGTGCGTCGGTGGTGGAGAGAGTGAATGTTTGTGGATGGGGTGCTGATCAAGCGGGGGCTGCTTTGTCCTGGATGGTGTCAAACTTCTTGAGTGTTGTGGGAGCCGCAATCATCCAGGCAAGTGGCGAATATTCCATCATAGTCCTGACTGGTGCCTTGTAGATGCTGGACAGGTTTTGGTGAGTCAGGAGGTGAGTTACTCTCCGCAGGATTCCCAGCCTCTGACCTGCTCTTGTAGCCACAGTATTTATATGTCTGGACCAGTTCAGTTTCTGGTCAATGGTGACCCCCAGGATGAAGTTAGTGGGGGATTCAGTGATGGTAATGGCATTGAATGTCAAGGGACGATTGTTAGATTCTCCCTTGTTGCAGATGGTCATTACCTGACACTCAAAAATACAGGTATTGGGAACAAAATCAGGGGAAGATACTCTGAACAATGATAAAGCCCTGGTTAGGCCGCAGCTAGATTAATACATCCAGCTCTGATCACCACACATGAGGGGGTATTTGAGAGCCCTGGAGAGGCTGCTGAGGATATTTAGAAGATTAAAGCCTGTGTATTGTCCACACAGACGGGCAGTGAGCTGCTGGACCCTATCCTGTGCTGATTCATTCCTGTCAGATCCTCACACCTTGTTCAAGGCTGTCAGACAGGATGGCACCTGGTGTCCGCTCAGTTCCGTGTTCCAGGGAAATATTTAACAGGCCGGTAAACTGCTCATAGTGACTGATTTGTGCTTCAACTCTGATGTCCGACATGGAACTCTTTATCCACACATTGCATTCCAGACATCTCCAACCTTTCATCCCACTCCTGGATACAGGAGAGTAGTTTAGTCTCCAGCTAATACCCATCACTGGGAGACAATTGAAGACCCATTAAAGGGAGGTTCATAGAGTCATCACGGCTCAGGAAGCCATTCGGCCCATCCAGTGCATGCAGATAGATGGACCCCTGGGAAGAGGGAATAGATAAGGCCTTGTGGGAATGAGGTGAAAGACAGCAGCATTTGAAAGGTTGCAGGTACTGAGTGGGGCGGCAATGAAGATGTGAGGGGGCAGGTGGTAGAGGAGCAAAGTTCTCTAGAAGGGAGTGTACAGGCAGTACCTGTGTGTGAGCTCTCACACCACAGAAGGATCATGGTCTCATTGGGAGAAGTGAGTGATACACTGGCCTTACTAAAGATTGACCTTGCTTGGAGCACTGTGCGTAGTTCTGTTCTCCATATCCCTTGGTTAGACCACACTCGGAGCACTGTGCACAGATTTAGTCTTCATATCCCCCTGATAGAACACACTCGGAGCACTGTGGACAATTCTGGACTCCATTTCCCTCGTTTGACAGCAGTTGAAGCATCTTGCGCAGTCCTGGTCTCCATATCCCCTTGTTTGGCCACACTTGGATCACTGTGTACAGTTCTGGTCTCTATAACTCTTGGCCTGACCACACGTGGATCACTGTGCACAATTCTGCAAATACTATCCCTTGGCCTGGCCGTACTTGGAGCGCTCTGCACTGTTCTGGTTCCGAATACCTCAGTTAGACCACACTCGGTGCACTGTGCCCAGTTTTGGCCTCCATATCCCTCGGTTGATGACACTCTTAGCACTGTCACAGTTCTGGGCTCCATATCCCTGCTTTCCGACAAACTTGGAGCACCGTGCAGAGTTATGGGCTCCAGAACCCTCTGCTACACCACACTTGAAGCACTGGGCACAGATATGTTCTCCATTTCACTTGGCTTGGCTACAATTGCAGAACTGTGCACAGTTCTGGCCTCCAACACCAACATTTAGACCACTTTTGGAGCACTGTGCACAGTTCTGTTCTCTATATCCATCGTTTGGACCACATCTAGAGCACTCTGCACAGACCTGGTCTCCCTATTCCTCAGTTAGAGTGTGTTTGGAGCACTGTGCACAGTTCTGGCCTGTATATCCCTTGTCCTGGCCACACTTGAAGCACTGTGCACAGTTCTGGCCTATATATCCTTGTCCTGGCCACACTTGAAGCACTGGGCAAAGTTCTGGTTTCGTTTCCCCTCAGGAAGACCACATCTGGAGCACTGCGCACAGTCCTGGTCTCCCTGTCCCTCTGTTAGACCACGCACCGTGCACAATTCTTGTCATCATCTCCTACGGTTAGACCACACCTGCTGCACTTTGGACAGTTCTGGTCTCCAAATCTCTTGGCCTGGCTACACTTGGAGCACTGTGCAGAGTTCTGGTCTCCATATCCCTCGGTTTGGCCACGCTTAGAGCACTCTGCACATTTCTGGTGTCCAAATCCCTCTGCCTGGCCACATCTGGAGCACTGTGCACAGTTGTGCCATCCATATCCCTCATTTAAAACACACTTGGAGCACTAGACACAGTTCTGCTCTCCGTCTCCCTTGGCCTGGCAGCACTTGGAGCACCATGCAGAGTTCAGGTCTCCATATCCCTTGGTTCAACGACACTTGGGTCACTGTGTGCAGCTCTGCTCTCCATATCGCTTGGTTAGGCCACCCATCGAAGGCTGTGAGAAGTCCTGTTCTCCATGTCCTTTGTCTAGGCCTCACAGGCCAAACTGATGATAGTGCAATATCAGGATGTGGCAGTGAAAGGGGGACTTCAACATTTAGGGTGATACATAATAAATGTTTGAGTGAGAGTCGAGGGTCCTTACTGGTGACATCAACAGCGGATTCCTTTCTGCATTTCAGGTGTTGTCTCTGCATGTGACAGAAGTAAAGGGGGCACCTGTCAATGGGGACAGTGCTGCGGAAACGAGGGAGTTTCCATTGGCGTCCTCAGTATTGACTCATGACATCAGGTCAAACAAGGGCAAGAAAATGGCTCCTTCTGATTCTCGTCTACTGCCCTCCCTCAGCCGATGGTCCAGCACAAGTGCTCTTGGAGTAAAGGGCTGTTTGTCAGATTGGAGCATGTAGACAGTGCTGTTCCCCCAATTACTGACATCAGGAATACGGTGACATTCCAAACCTTGTCGATGAAACAATATTTGAAGTCATGGCAACCAGTGAGGACGATAGATATCGATGGAAACAGGATGTAGATAGGAGGGCAGAATGGGCAGAAAAGTGGCAGATGGAATTTTGTAGAGAGGGGTATGAGGTGATGCATTTTGACAGAAGGAATAGGGAGAGGCATTATGGGCTACATGACACAATGTTAAAGAGCGTTCAGAGACAGAGGGATATGGGGTGTTCTGAAATGTTATCTTTGACATTAGGCAGGGTTCTGCTTATAATTTGCATAGAGTCGGTAATATCAAGTTATATTCTCCAGTGGAACCTAACGTTCTATTATCTGTAAGTGTACAATTGCGCTGAGTGTGGGTCACTAGCTGAAGTGGAGCACCCAGCTACACTGCCGATGGGTGACTAGGAATATGTGTTAGTGCAAAACTGCAGAGACTGTGGGTCACTAACCCGTGGAGTGAAGAGCTGGGGAGGGGATACCAAGTGACCATGTATTACCGGGAGTAACTGTTTAGGGGAGACCTGTGCTGAGTTTGGTTCAATAACTGGTATGAAACAAACTGGTTTGGTTGTGAATGATTGTTTAGGGTGACGGGTCTCTCCATTTCATGTAGCTCTCTCTCTCTCTTTTGTTTTTACGGATGTAACCTTTTGAACGATGGGTGGATTATTGTGGCTTGTGTGAGTGTAAATGTATACAGTGAAAATTATTGATGTGGGTCTGTCACCGATTGAACTGCTCCAAGAGAAACAGATATTTACTGTCAGGTAAACAGGAGAGCAAAACAGACTCATGAATAAGGTCAGAAAATGTGGCGTCAAGGGACAAGTGGCCGAAAGGATTACTGGCTGTATTCAGGACAGAAAGCAGACAGTGGGAATAAAGGTTATTCAGGGTGACAGAAGGTGGGAAGTGGTGTTCCACAAGGTTCAGTTCTGGGATCAGTGCTCTTCAAAATGCATTCATGAGTTGAATTTTGTAATCAAAACACAATTTCCAAAATTACAGATGAAACCAGCTTGAGACGGGGTGTGGTCAATACTGAGGAGGATTGTAAAAGTAGATCATTGACGATAAATCTGCATCAAACCTTAGCCAGAGCACATACTGAACACAGGATACAGTTCAGTTCAGGTATTATAGAGCCAAGGGGACAGAGGCACTGCCAAGGGTGCAGAGACAGTGTAGATCAGTCATGTCAGATATACGTGGGTATCAATATCAGCAACGGATAGACAGGCTGTGACTTCATCTCTTGAAAATGGAAGGCTGAGGGGTGTGCTGATTAGAAGTGTAAAATGAAAAAAGGATTTGATAGAGTGGACACAGAGAGAATATTTCTTCCTGTGAGGAGGGACATAAACAGAGGCCATCGATATGAGAGAGTTACCAAGAAAGCCGATAGGGAGTTCAGAGGGAACTGCTTCACCCAAAGAGCGGTGAGAATGTGCAACGCGCTACCTCACAGAGTGATTGACGTGAACACTGTAGATTCATTTAAGGGAATATGAACAATGATGTGAGGGAAAAGGAAGAAGAGGGTTACGATGTCAGATTTAACTGAGGAAATCTGGGCCGAGTCTCCACTGGATCATCAACACTGAAATGAGCTGCTTAGGGCGAATGGCCTGTTTCTGTTCTTTATATCCGACCCATCAGATTTCATGCTTCCCCGTCTGAATTTATTAACTGGGGATTTCACACGATGGGGAAGGGTTGGGGAGGGATGTACAGCTTTAATTTCAAAGTTAATTCTCTGACAGGGTCCAAAATGATCTATTTTGTTGGTTGAATATTGGCCTTATAGAGCGTGAATGTTTAATCAGTTAATTTCCAGTCTCTTTCCCCTTCTCTCTCTTACAGTTAATTTACTGGCGATTGTGATCCTAACCCGGGGAAAGTGTGGTCTCTCCACCTGCACCACTCGCTACCTGGTGGCCATGGCAACGGCGGACCTACTGGTCATTACCACTGAGGTCATCATGTGGAGGGTCATTTACTATTATTTGGGAGTGAGTTTCCTGCTCATCACCCCTGTGTGTAGAGTTCTCGCTGTCCTGACTCGTGCAGCCACAGACTGTTCTGTCTGGTTCACCCTCACTTTCTCCTTTGACCGATTTGTGGCCATTTGTTGCCAGAGGCTGAGAACAAAATATTGCACCGGGAAAACGGCGGCTGTGGTCCTGGCAACAACCGGCATCCTGCACTGTTTAAAACACATCCCGCACCACTTTACACAGGAAGCTGGAGTGATGATCGGAAATATACCCTGGTTCCTTTATACCATGCCGGGCATTTATACTGATCCCAGGTGGCTGGGATTTGACTGTTTTGATACAGTTTTAACCCCAGCGCTCCCATTCGCTTTAATTCTGTTTATCAACGCTCTGACAGTCAGACACATTTCAGTGGCCAATCGAGTCAGTAAGGGGGGACTGAGCGGACAGAGTCAGGGAGAGAATCACAGTGACCCAGAGGTGGAGAGGAGGAGAACGTCTGTGATTTTGCTCTTCAGCATCTCGGGCAGCTTCATCTCACCGTGGTGGGTGAAAGTGTTTGAATTCTTCTATTATACCATTACAGGAACAGCCCCCAAGGATTACAGCGCGTCTGAATAAATATTTCAACAAGTCGGAGTGACTCTGCAGGATTGAAGTTGCTGCACAAACGCAGTTATTCAAGGGGTGACTCAGTCCACATTCAGAGAGCCGGTCCAAATGGGGGGGTGACATATCCGGTTATATCAATTATTCACTTAATGACGAAACAACATGACTGAGAACAGCCGAGAGGCGGCTCCCAATGTTTACAGGTCATGAATGGAATATTTCTGCACAGACTCCCAATCGACACAGGTCACAGAGTCAGTGAACCATAGGGAGGAGGTGCCGGTGGGATATTAAGCTGTGAGGGGTGAGGTGGGTGGTTCGGGGGGATCTTTTATTCCCATATTTCAGGAACAGATTGCAATGAATCTGTTTCATATTTGGACAAGCAGGGATAGTGCAGATGATTTTAAGTTGCTGCACAAAAGACATTTATTCATGGGTGACTCAGTCCACAGTCAGAGAAGAGTTCCAGAAAGTGGAAAATATCTGCTTACATTAATTATTCAATTACTGGAGAAATAACAACAACTGTGAACAAAAACCCGGTTCCATTCTCAGCCAATCAGCCGATTACTGACTTCTTTCTCAATCAATCGAAAAGCTGTTAGCCAATCAGGTAGCACCACTCAAAGGCAGGTTCCAGATCCTAACGCCTCGATTGACCCTGTCTCCACCAGAATCACAGACAGTGCGTTCCAGATCCTAACCACTCGATTGACCCTGTCTCCACCACACTCTCAGACAGTGCGTTCCAGATCCTAACCACTCGATTGACCCTGTCTCCACCACACTCTCAGACAGTGCGTTCCAGATCCTAATCTCTCGATTAACCCTGTCTCCACCACAATCTCAGACAGTGCATTCCAGATCTTAACCACTCGATTAACCCTGTCTCCACCACACTCTCAGACAGTGCATTCCAGATCTTAACCACTCGATTGACCCTGTCTCCACCACACTCTCAGACAGTGCATCCCAGATCCGAACCACTCCATTAACCCTGTCTCCACCACACTCTCAGGCAGTGCATTCCAGATCCTAATGTCTCGATTAACCCTGTCTCCACCACTCTCAGGCAGTGCATTCTAGATCCTAACGTCTCGATTAACCCCTGTCTCCCCCACACTCTCAGAGAGTGCATTCCAGATCCTAACCTCTCGATTAACCCTGTCTCCCCCACACTCTCAGACAGTGCATTCCCCCAGATCCTAACCACTCGATTGACCCTGCCTCCCCTAAACTCTCAGGCAGTGTGGTCCAGATCTGAACCACTCCATTGATCCTGTCTCCCCCACACTCTCAGACAGTGGGTTCCAGATCTTAACCACTCCATTGATCCTATCTCCCCCACACTCTCAGACAGTGCGTTCCAGATCCTAACCACTCGATTGACCCTGTCTCCACCACACTCTCAGACAGTGCATTCCAGATCCTAACCACTCGATTGACCCTGTCTCCCCCAAACTCTCAGACAGTGCATTCCCCCAGATCCTGACCTCTCGATTAACCCTCTCTCCACCACACTCTCAGACAGTGCATTCCCCCAGATCCTAACCACTCGATTGACCCTGTCTCCACCACACTCTCAGGCAGTGCATTCCAGATCCTAACGTCTCGATTAACCCTGTCTCCACCACTCTCAGGCAGTGCATTCTAGATCCTAACGTCTCGATTAACCCCTGTCTCCCCCACACTCTCAGAGAGTGCATTCCAGATCCTAACCTCTCGATTAACCCTGTCTCCCCCACACACTCAGACAGTGCATTCCAGTTCCTAACCACTCGATTGACCCTGTCTCCACCACACTCTCAGACAGTGCATCCCAGAACCTAACGATTCAATTGACCCTGTCTCCACTACAATCTCAGACAGTGCATTCCAGATCCTAACCACTCCATTAACCCTGTCTCCACCACATTCTCAGACAGTGCATTCCAGATCCTAACCACTCCATTAACCCTGTCTCCACCACACTCTCAGACAGTGCATTCCAGATCCTAACCACTCGATTGACCCTGTCTCCACCACACTCTCAGACAGTGCATCCCAGAACCTAACGACTCGATTGACCCTGTCTCCACTACAATCTCAGACAGTGCATTCCAGATCCTAACCACTCCATTAACCCTGTCTCCACCACATTCTCAGACAGTGCATTCCAGATCCTAACCACTCCATTAACCCTGTCTCCACCACACTCTCAGACAGTGCATTCCAGATCCTAACCACTCGATTATCCCTGTCTCCACCACACTCTCAGGCAGTGCATTCCAGATCCTAACCACTCGATTGACCCTGTCTCCCCCACACTCTCAGACAGTGCATTCCAGATCCTAACCACTCGATTGACCCTGTCTCCCCCACACTCTCAGACAGTGCATTCCCCCAGATCTTAACCACTCAATTATCCCTGTCTCCACCACACTCTCAGGCAGTGCGTTCCAGATCCTAACCACTCCATTAACCCTGTCTCCACCACACACTCAGACAGTGCGTTCCAGATCCTAACCACTCGATTGACCCTGTCTCCACCACACTCTCAGACAGTGCATTCCAGATCTTAACCACTCGATTGACCCTGTCTCCACCACACTCTCAGACAGTGCATTCCAGGTCCTAACCACTCGATTGACCCTGTTTCCACCACACTCTCAGACAGTGCATTCCAGATCCTAACCACTCGATTGACCCTGTCTCCACCACACTCTCAGACAGTGCATCCCAGATCCTAACCACTCGATTGACCCTGTCTCCACCACACTCTCAGACAGTGCGTTCCAGATCCTAACCACTCGATTGACCCTGTCTCCACCACACTCTCAGACAGTGCGTTCCAGATCCTAACCACTCGATTGACCCTGTCTCCACCACACTCTCAGACAGTGCATCCCAGATCCTAACCTCTCGATTAACCCTGTCTCCACCACACTCTCAGGCAGTGCATTCCAGATCCTAACCACTCGATTGACCCTGTCTCCACCACACTCTCAGACAGTGCGTTCCAGATCCTAACCTCTCGATTGACCCTGTCTCCACCACACTCTCAGACAGTGCATTGCCCCAGATCCTAACCACTCGATTGACCCTGTCTCCACCACACTCTCAGACATCGTGCTGGGAGCTCCGGCTGGTCGGGAGGGGGAACGGGAGGAGGGGGTGAGGCCAGGGGAGGGCAGTGCCAGCTGTTGGAGGAGGAGAGAGTCAGGAAGGTGAGCTGGAGTCAGTCATCTAGCCCATAATGCCCCTCCCATGACTTCAAGTGTTGTTTCATCGACAAGGTTTGGAATGTCACCGTATTCCTGATGTCAGTAATTGGGGGAACAGCACTGTCTACATGCTCCAATCTGACAAACAGCCCTTTACTCCAAGAGCACTTGTGCTGGATCATCGGCTGAGGGAGGGCAGTAGACGAGAATCAGAAGGAGACATTTTCTTGCCAATGTTTGACCTGATGTCATGAGTCAATATTGAGGACTCCAATGGAAACTCCCTCCCACCTGCAGAGCACTGAGTCACTGCCGGTGGGACAGGGACATACCCAGGGATGGTGATGGACATGTCTGGGACAATGGCTCTGAGACATGACTCTGTGAAAATGATTATGCTGGAGCTACAGGACGTGAATGTGGCCCTGCCATTGTCTGATGTCCCCCTTCCCTCCCTGTCAATGTGGAGACATATCGATCCAAGTGAGAAATGAGACACCGACAAGAGACGGTGACCAACGCAGCCAGTTTTATTCACATGATCCAGGAACCAGTGGGTCAGTGGGCACGGGCCCTACACAGTCTGTGGAGCCTCTAGACGGTGCTGGAGACACGGGCCTTTCTGACCCAAACGTGATTCCTCCTTTTATGATATGCTTCACCACGCAGCATTCATACAACCAATAGCACTTGTGGCGTGTCAAACCCTGGTTTCTGCAGCCCTGTCCCCATTGACAGGTGCCCCCTTTAATTCTGTCACATGTAGAGACAACACCTGAAATGCAGAAAGGAATCCGCTGTTGATGTCACCAGTAAGGACCCTTGACTCTCGCTCAAACATTTATTATGTGTCACCCTAAATGGTGAAGTCCCCCTTTCACTGCCACATCCTGATATTGCACTATCATCAGTTTGGTCTGTGAGGCCTAGACAAAGGACTTGGAGAACAGGACTACTCACAGCGTTCGATGGGTGGTCTAACCAAGCGTAATAGAGAGCAGAACTGAACACAGTGCTTCGAGTGGGGACCAACTGAGAGATATGGAGTCCAGAACTCTGCACAGTGCTCCAAGTGTCATCAAGCGATGGATATGGAGGCCAAAACTATGCCCAGTGCTCCGTGTATGGTCTAACAGTGCGATTTAGGGACCAGAACTGTGCACAGTGCGACAAACGTGGTCTAACGGAGGGATATGGAGACCAGAGCTGTGCACAGTGCTCCAAGTGCAGCCAGGCCAAAGGATATGGAGACTGCAACAGTATCTCGGGCACCAAGTGTCATCAACAGATGGATATGGAGGGCAAAACTGAGCACAGTTCTCTGAATCCGGTGAACCGAGAGATAAGCAGTACAAAACTGTGCACAGTGCTCCAAGTGTAGTCAAACTGAGGGATAAGGAGGCTAGAAATGTGAACATTGCTCCAAGTATGGCCACGCCCAGGGATATGGAGACCATATCTGCGTCAAGTTCTCCAAGTGTGGCCAAACTGAGAAATATGGAGGCCACAACTGTGCACGGTGCTCAAAGTGTCTCCAACAGAGTGATGTGGATGCCAAAACTGTGCACAGTGCTCGGAGTGTGGTCTAACTGAGGGATTTGGAGACCAGAACTTTTCCCACTGCTCCAGGTGTGGCCAGGCCATGGGATTTGGAGACCAGAACTGTGCCCAGTGATCCAGGTGTGGCCAGGTAAAGGGAAATGGGAAGCAGAATTGTCTACAGTGCACCAAATGTCATCTAAATGAGGGATATGAAGACCAGAACTGTACACAGTGCCCTGGTGTAGTCCAACCAAGGATTTGGAGACCAGAATTGTGAACAGTGCCCAAGAGTGTTCAACTGAGGGATATGAAGGTCAGCACTGTGCGCAGTGCTGCAGATGTGGTCCAATCGAGGGATATGGAGAGCAGAACTGTCCACAGTGCTCCAGGTGTGTCAGGCCAAGGGATATAGAGGCCCGAACGGTGCACAGTGCTCTAAGTGTGGTCTAACCGAGCGATACAGAGACAAGAACTGTGCACAGTGCTCCAGGTGTGGCCTATCCTTTGTAGGGACAGTGTATCACTCACTGCTCCCAATGAGACCCTGATCCTTCTCTTGTGTGACTGAGCTCACCCAGAGATAAAGTCTCCACCCCTCATTCCAAAACCCCTATCACCTCTCCCACCCGCCCCCTCACATCTTATTTCTGTCCCCACTCGGTTCCTCCAACCCTGGAAAATCTGCTCTCTACTACCTCATTCCCACAACCCTCTATCTATTCCCTCTGCCCAGGGCCCCTGTCCTCATTGATCCCTCACTGCCGTCTATCTGCATTGCCTGGACGGGCCGAATGTCCTCCTGAGCCGTGATGACCCAATGAATCTACCTTATTTGGGTGTTTAATTGTCTCCCAGTGATGGGTATTAGCTGGAGAATGAACTACTCTCCTGTATCCAGGATTGGGATGAAAGGTTGGAGATGTCTGGAATGCAATGTGTGAATAAAGAGTTCCATGTCGGCCATCAGAGTTGAAGCACAAATCAGTCACTTTGAGCAGTTTACCGGCCTGTTAAATATTTCCCTGGAACACGGAACTGAGCGGACACCAGGTGCCATCCTGTCTGACAGCCTTGAACAAGGTGTGAGGATCTGACAGGAATGAATCAGCACAGGATAGGGTCCAGCAGCTCACTGCCTGTCTGTGTGGACAATACATAGGCTTTAATCTTCTAAATATCCTCAGCAGCCCCTCCAGGGCTCTCACATCCCCCTCATGTGTGGTGATCAGAGCTGGATGTATTAATCTAGCTGCGGCCTAACCAGGTCTTTATAATTGTTCAGAGTATCTTCCCCTGATTTTGTCCCCAATACCTGTATTTTTGAGTATCAGGTAATGACCATCTGCAACAAGGGAGAATCTAACCATCGCCCCTTGACATTCAATGCCATTACCATCACTGAATCCCCCACTATCAACATCCTGGGGGTTACCATTGACCAGAAACTGACCTGGACCAGCCATATAAACACTGTGGTTACAAGAGCAGGTCAGAGGCTGGGAATCCTGTGGACAGTAACTCACCTGCTGGCTCCCCAAATCCTGTCCACCATCTACAAGGCACCAGTCAGGACTATGATGGAATACTCCCCACTTGCCTGGATGAGTGCAGCTCCCACAAAACTCAAGAAGCTCGACACCATCCAGGACAAAGCAGCCCCGCTTGATCAGCCCCCCATCCACAAACATTCACTCCCTCCACCACCGACGCACAGTAGCTGCAGTGTGTGTACCATCTACAAGATGCACTGCAGGAACTCACCAAGGCTCCTTCGATAGCGCTGCCCAAATCCACCTCCTCTACCATCTAGAAGGACAAGGGCAGCAGACACATGGGAACACCACCACCTGGAAGTTCCCCTCTGAGCCACTCACCATCCTGACCTGGAAATATATCGGCCGTTCCTTCACTGTCACTGGGTCAAAATCCTGGAACTCCCTCCCTTACAGCGCTATGGATGTACCTACACCACAGGGACTGCAGCGGCTCAACACCACCTTCTCAAGGGGCAATTTAGGAGGGGCATTAAATGCTGGCCTAGCCAGCGATGCCCACATTCCATGAATGAATTTTAAGCAATGGAGCCCAATACCCTCCACGCTTCACTAACTGCTCTCTCATCCTGCCCTGCCAAATGTCAAAGATAACATTTCAGAACACCCCATATCCCTCTGTCTCTGAACGCTCTTTAACATTGTGTCATGTAGCCCATAATGCCTCTCCCTATTCCTTCTGTCAAAATGCATCACCTCATACCCCTCTCTACAAAATTCCATCTGCCACTTTTCTGCCCATTCTGCCCTCCTATCTACGTCCTGTTTCCATCGATATCTATCGTCCTCACTGGTTGCCATGACTTCAAGTATTGTTTCATCGACAAGTTTTGGAATGTCACCGTATTCCTGATGTCAGTAATTGGGGGAACAGCACTGTCTACATGCTCCAATCTGACAAACAGCCCTTTACTCCAAGAGCACTTGTGCTGGATCATCGGCTGAGGGAGGGCAGTAGACGAGAATCAGAAGGAGCCATTTTCTTGCCCATGTTTGACCTGATGTCATGAGTCAATATTGAGGACTCCAATGGAAACTCCCTCCCGCCTGCGGAGCACTGAGTCACTGCCGGTGGGACAGGGACATACCCAGGGATGGTGATGGACACGTCTGGGACAATGGCTCTGAGACATGACTCTGTGAAAATGATTATGCTGGAGCTACAGGACCTGAATGTCGCCCTACCATTGTCTGACCTCCCCCTTCCCGCCCTGTCAATGTGGAGACACACCGATCCGAGTGAGAAATGAGGCACAGACAAGAGGTGGTGACCCACGCAGCCAGTTTTATTCACATGATCCAGGAACCAGTGGGTCAGTGGGCATGAGCCCGACACAGTCCGTGGAGCCTCAAGGCGGTGCTGGAGTCACGGGCCTTGTTGACCCAGACATTATTCCTCCTTTTATGATACGCTTCACCACACAGCATTTATACACCCAATAGCACTTGTTCCGTATCAAACCCTCCTTTCTGCGGCAGTTCCCCCATCGACAGGTGCCCCATCGTATTTTCCAACATGGAATGAATGAACCTGAAATGCAGAAAGGAAGCCGCTGTTGATGCCACCAGTAAGGACCCTAGACTCTCGTTCAAGCTTTTATTATACATCACCTTAATCTTTATTGCACTATCGTTAGTTTGGTCTTTAAGGACAAGGCAAAAGACATGGAGAACAGGACTACTCACAGCGTTCGATGGTTGGCTTAACCAAGCGACCTGGAGAGCAGAACTCTGCACAGTGACCCAAGTGTTGTCCAACCAAGGGATGTGCAGGCCAGACATGTGCACAGTGCTCCGAGTGTGGCCTCACCAAGAGATCTGGAGGCCAGAAATTTTCACAGATTTCCAAGTGTGATGTAACTGAGGAATATGGAGACCTCAACTGTGCACAGTGCTCCAAGTCTGGTCTAACTGAGGGATATGGAGACCAGAACTGTTCACGGTGCTCCAAGTGTGGTCTAACTGAGGGATATGGAGACCAGAACTGTGCACGGTGCTCCAAGTGTGGTCTAACTGAGGGATATGGAGACCAGAACTGTGCACAGTGCTCCAAGTGTGGTCTCACTGAGGGATATGGAGATTGGAACTGTGCACGGTGCTCCAAGTGTGGTCTCACTGAGGGATATGGAGATCGGAACTGTGCACAGTGTTCCGGGTGTGGTCTAACTGAAGGATATGGAGATCGGAATTGTGCACAGTGCTCCGGGTGTGGTCTAACTGAGGGATATGGAGATCGTAACTGTGCACAGTGCTCCGAGTGTGGTCTAACCATGGGTTATGGAGACTTCACCTGTGCACAGTGCTCCGAGTGTGGTCTAACTGTGGGATATGGAGATCGGAACTGTGCGCAGTGCTCCGAGTGTGGTCTAACTGAGGAATATGGAGATCGGAATTGTGCACAGTGCTCCGGGTGTGGTCTAACTGAAGGATATGGAGATTGGAATTGTGCACAGTGCTCCGGGTGTGGTCTAACTGAGGGATATGGAGATCGTAACTGTGCACATTGCTCCGAGTGTGGTCTAACCATGGGTTATGGAGACTTCACCTGTGCACAGTGCTCCGAGTGTGGTCTAACTGTGGGATATGGAGATCGGAACTGTGCACAGTGCTCCGGGTGTGGTCTAACTGTGGGATATGGAGATCGGAACTGTGCACAGTGCTCCGGGTGTGGTCTAACTGAGGGATATGGAGATCGTAACTGTGCACAGTGCTCCGAGTGTGGTCTAACCATGGGTTATGGAGATCGGAACTGTGCACAGTGCTCAGACTGTGGTCTAACTGTGGGATATGGAGATCGGAACTGTGCACAGTGTTCCGAGTGTGGTCTAATTGTGGGTTATGGAGATCGGAACTGTGCACAATGTTCCGAGTGTGATCTAACTGAAGGATATGGAGATCGGAACTGTGCACAGTGCTCCGGGTGTGGTCTAACTGAGGGATATGGAGATCGGAACTGTGCACAGTGCTCCGGGTGTGGTCTAACTGAAGGATATGGAGATCGGAATTGTGCACAGTGCTCCGGGTGTGGTCTAACTGAGGGATATGGAGATCGGAACTGTGCACAGTGCTCCAGGTGTGGTCTAACTGAAGGATATGGAGATCGGAACTGTGCACAGTGTTCCGAGTCTGGTCTAACTGAGGGATATGGAGATCGGAACTGTGCACAGTGCTCCGAGTGTGGTCTAACTGTGGGATATGGAGATCGGAACTGTGCACAGTGCTCCGAGTGTGGTCTAACTGTGGGATATGGAGATCAGAACTGTGCACAGTACACGGAGTGTGGTCTAACTGTGGGACATGGAGATTGGAACTGAGCACAGTGTTCCGAGTGTGGTCTAACTGTGGGTTATGGAGATCGGAACTGTGCACAGTGTTCCGAGTGTGGTCAAACCGTGGGTTATGGAGACTTCACCTGTGCACAGTGCTCCGGGTGTGGTCTAACTGTGGGATATGGAGATCGGAACTGTGCACAGTGCTCCGAGTGTGGTCTAACCGTGGGTTATGGAGACTTCACCTGTGCACAGTGCTCGGAGTGTGGTCTAACTGTGGGATATGGAGATCGGAACTGTGCACAGTGTTCCGAGTGTGGTCTAACTGTGGGATATGGAGATCGGAACTGTGCACAGTGCTCCGAGTGTGGTCTAACTGTGGGATCTGAAGATCGGAACTGTGCACAGTGTTCCGAGTGTGGGCTAACTGTGGGTTATGGAGATCGGAACTGTGCACAGTGCTCCGAGTGTGGTCTAACTGTGGGATATGGAGATCGGAACTGTGCACAGTGTTCCGAGTGTGGTCTAACTGTGGGTTATGGAGATCGGAACTGTGCACAGTGCTCCGAGTGTGGTCTAACTGAGGGATATGGAGATCGGAACTGTGCACAGTTCCGAGTGTGGTCTAACTGTGGGATATGGAGATCGGAACTGTGCACAGTGCTCCGAGTGTGGTCTAACTGTGGGTTATGGAGATCGGAACTCTGCACAGTGCTCCGAGTGTGGTCTAACTGTGGGATATGGAGATCCGAACTGTGCACAGTGCTCTGGGTGTGGCCTAACTGTGGGATATGGAGATTGGAACTGTGCACAGTGCTCCGAGTGTGGTCTAACTGTGGGATATGGAGATCGGAACTGTGCACAGTGCTCCGAGTGTGGTCTAACTGT
Source organism: Isurus oxyrinchus (assembly GCA_026770705.1). Taxonomy (NCBI): domain Eukaryota; kingdom Metazoa; phylum Chordata; class Chondrichthyes; order Lamniformes; family Lamnidae; genus Isurus; species Isurus oxyrinchus. The sequence continues at coordinate 5,204,956 of JANJGN010000045.1, forward strand.
GGGATATGGAGATCGGAACTGTGCACAGTGCTCTGAGTGTGGTCTAACTGTGGGATATTGAGATCGGAACTGAGCACAGTGCTCCGAGTGTGGTCTAACTGAGGGATATGGAGATCGGAACTGTGCACAGTGCTCTGGGTGTGGTCTAACTGTGGGATATGGAGATCGGAACTGTGCACAGTGTTCCGAGTGTGGTCTAACTGTGGGATATGGAGATCGGAACTGTGCACAGTGCTCCGGGTGTGGTCTAACTGTGGGATATGGAGATCGGAACTGTGCACAGTGCTCCGAGTGTGGTCTAACTGTGGGATATGGAGATCGGAACTGTGCACAGTGCTCCGGGTGTGGTCTAACTGTGGGATATGGAGATCGGAACTGTGCACAGTGTTCCGAGTGTGGTCTAACTGTGGGTTATGGAGATCGGAACTGTGCACAGTGCTCCGGGTGTGGTCTAACTGTGGGATATGGAGATCGGAACTGTGCACAGTGTTTCGAGTGTGGTGTAACTGTGGGATATGCAGACCTCAACTGTGGTAAAAACCTGCAATATCTTGGAATTTTGTTGTAATTTTGATTCCGTGGGGTCAATTGTGGAGGCTGGAGCACAAGTAAACAAAAATATATATAATTTACCAACTTTTCAACCATTCCCAGGCTGAGATTGAAGGGTTTTGGTACCAAGGTATGGTTCATGTTCTAGAACCAAGCTGCAGAAATGGATTTAAATACAGATCAACAATGATCCAATCGAATGGCAGCACATGTTTGAGTGGCTGAATGGCCTATTCCTGTTCCTGTGAATGGTTTCATAGATTGGCGACTGAGAGATTCACTGACCTGCGTAAATATAGTTTTCGGCGATGATGTGTCCCAGCACCAGGAGCACCAGCACCAAGAGCTGTGCTTTCCTCATCTTCCACTGAGCTCCTCAGAGCCTCACTGAACTGCCTGGGCTACAGGAGCTCTTTATATGAACTCAGAGTATAATGTGTAGTTAATAATCACACACACACACCCACACAGACACGGTGAGGATTGGCTCCACCTTGGGCACGTTGAAGGGATAGGTCACTCACTGAGAGCAACAGGAACTGGAATCAGTGATTAAATGTGTCTCGCTGGGCGATTATGTGTTAAACAACAGAGACGGCCTGTGTAAGGATTGAACTGGGGAAGGTTTGTAGAAATATCTTTCTGCGATGCAGGTAAGAATAATACAGCAGAGAAGAGGGCCATTCGGCCCATCGAGCCTGTGTCGTCCCTCTGAAGCAACTATCCAATTATTCCCACGCTGCTTTCCTCTGTCAATATGCCTGGCTGTTTTGATTGGCCCTCATGATCCACCCAATAGCGTCAGGTGTCCCCACACCCGCCCCTTTCAGTTCCCCTTCCCTTACACTGAATCTACTTTCCCATGTACAGGTCACCAGAGAATAACCGGCAATGGCTTCTCTTTCTGTTCCCACACCCATACCTCTGGTGTCCCCCAAGGATCTACCCCACACCCTCCACACCTCCCCATACCCACACCCACACCACACCCACACCCACACCCACACCCACACCCCCACCACACCCACACACCCACACCCCCACACCCACACCCACACCCCCACCACCCACACCCACACCCACACCCACACGCCCACCACCCACACCCACACCCCCACCACCCCCACACCCACACCCCCACCACCCCCACACCCACACCCACACCCCCACCACCCCCACACCCACACAGCACCCCCCACATACCCACACCCCCACACCCACACCCCCCACACCCACAACACACCCACACACCCACACCCCCACCACCCTCACACCCACACCCACACCACCCACATACCCCCAGACCCACACCCCCACTACCCCAACACCCACACCCACACCCACACCCCCACACCCACACCCCCACATCCCCACCACACCCACACACCCACATCCCCACCACACCCACACCCACACCCCCACCACCCACACAACTACACCCTCACCAGCGCCACATCCACACACCCAATGCCCCCCACACCCAGACCCCCACACCCACACCTCCCACAACGACACCCACACACCCACACCGACACCACCCCCACACTCCCACCACCCCAACACCCACAAGTCCACTTCCCCCCACACACACACCCTGAACAAGGTGAACAGGCTTTGGGGAGTGACCAAGTGAGTTACTCTCTGCAGGATTCCCAGCCTCTGACCTGCTCTTGTAGCCACAGTATTTATATGGCTGGTCCAGTTCAGTTTCTGGTCAATGGTAACCCCCAGGATGAAGTTAGTGGGGGATTCAGTGATGGTAATGGCATTGAATGTCAAGGGGCGATGGTTAAATTCTCTCTTGTTGCAGATGGTCATTACCTGACACTCAAACATACAGGTATTGGGGACAAAATCAGGGGAAGTTACTCTGAACAATGATAAAGACCTGGTTAGGCCGCAGCTAGATTAATACATCCAGCTCTGATCACCACACATGAGGGGAGATGTGAGAGCCCTGGAGGGGCTGCTGAGGATATTTAGAAGATTAAAGCCTGTGTATTGTCCACACAGACGGGCAGTGAGCTGCTGGACCCTATCCTGTGCTGATTCATTCCTGTCAGACCCTCACACCTTGTTCAAGGCTGTCAGACAGGATGGCACCTGGTGTCCGCTCAGTTCCGTGTTCCAGGGAAATATTTAACAGGCCGGTAAACTGCTCAAAGTGACTGATTTGTGCTTCAACTCTGATGTCCGACATGGAACTCTTTATCCACACATTGCATTCCAGACATCTCCAACCTTTCATCCCAATCCTGGATACAGGAGAGTAGTTTAGTCTCCAGCTAATGCCCATCACTGGGAGGCAATTAAACACCCAATTAAGGTGGATTCATTGGGTCATCACAGCTCAGGAAGCCATTCGGCCCATCCAGGCAATGCAGATAGACGGCAGTGAGGGATTAATGAGGACAGGGGCCCTGGTAAGAGGGAATGGTTGTGGGAATGAGGGAAAAGGGAGGGAATCTTGCAGGGCTGGAGGTGCTGAGTGGGGAGACAATTGAGAAGTGGGGTGTTGGGGGTGGGGGTGTGTGGGGGGATAGGAGGGGGTGGGAGAGATGATAGTGTCTCTAGAAGGAGGGGTGGAGGCTGTATCTCTGGGTGAGCTCAGTCACACCAGAGAAGCACCATGGTCTCACTGGGCACAGTGAGTGATATACACTGAACGTCAATTTGATGGACAGTCACTGTTTTAATCCACAATATGTGACAGCCAATTTGTGCACAGCAAGATCCCAGCAGCAATGCAATACTGACTGGATAATATGTGATCGTGGTGTTGGCCGATGGATAAACATTGGCCCCAGGACAACAGGTAGAGCTCCCCAACTCTTCTCCCAATAGAGATCGTGGGAGATTTCCGAGGATGGGAGATTAGGGAACCAATAGAAACAGATTTTATTTCATTGACAAAAGAACTAGATGGAGGATGCTGAGAATTTTGTCAGCTCAATCATTATTCAGATCTGTCCCTCTTCTTATTAATAAACAAACCTACTTGATTCCAGTTAATGTTGGACTCAGTTGGTGAACGTTCCCTTCAACGTGTCCAAGTTAGAGTCTACCCGCTCTGCGTGTGTGTGATTATTAACTACAGAATGCTCTGTGTGTACATATAAAGAGCGTCTGTGCTCCTGCTATCTCATTGTGACTGGGAGGAGATCAGCGGAGAATGAGGAAAGCACTGCTTTTGCTGCTTGGGTTCCTGGTGCTGGTGCAGCCCATCACTGCCGATGGAGGAGTGAGTGCAACGTCTACATTGGGAAGTGAGTACATCTCTCAGTGCTCAATTTATAGAAACACTGAGACGGCAACAGGAGACCATTCAGCCCATCAGGACTGTGCTGGTATTCAGTTGTGTATAATACATTGTAGCTTTCTGATTGAGAGCAGTTCTGGTCTGTTGATACCTTGCTTAGACAACACTCGGAGCACTGTGCACCATTCTGATCTTCATTATCCTTCGTATGACCACACTTTGGATCACTGTGCTCAGTTCCAGTCTCCGTATCCCTCGGTTAGACAACACTAGGCTCAGTCTGCACAGTTGGTGTCTCCGTATCCCTTAGTTAGATCACTCCGGATGCACTCTCTACAGGTTAGCTCTGAATGTACATCAGTTAGACTAAACTTGGGCCCTCGAGGGCCATGACTGTTGGCATCAATGAAGTCTTCCTTTCTCTTTCCTAGGTCGAGCCTTTGGATGTAGTGAAACTGGAAGCTCCTGTAGACCACTCGGGTGCAAGGAAGGTGAGACAGATATGAAGGTGAAATGCTTCTTCATTTTTAAGTGCTGCAAGGCTGACTGAGTAACAAAAAGGGGAAATGTCCCCCTGTGAGAGCCGCCTGAGGCTCTGATTGAAGCTATCTGTAATTCCTGTCATTCTGCTTCTGACACATTGTGTGGATCCAATGACCCCTGGCCCACTGCTTTCTGAATCATGTGAATAAAACTGGCTGCATCGATCACCGCCTCTTGTCCGTGTCTCATTTCTCACTCGGATCGGTGTGTCTCCATATTGACAGGGAGGGAGGGGAGGTCAGACAATGGCAGGGTCACATTGACATCTTATAACTCCAATGTAGACACACTCACAGAAACATAACGTAAAGACAATGCGCTAATCGCGTGCCCCCCATTCCCTGGGTATCCCGTGTCCCTCTGACAGCACTGTCCCCACCAGAGGTGACAGAGCAGTGACATACAGTCGGGAGAGGCTGGTCCTGGGAGTCCTCAACAAGACCACAGTCTCTCTGATGTCACAAGACATGAGGGCAAACAGGGGAATGGAAACCTCCTGCTGACTCCCACCTACCGCTCTCCCGAATCTGATCAATCTCTCCCCCTCCATGTTAAACACCACATGGAGGAAGCACTGAGCGTATCGAGGGCACATAATGTTCTCTGCTGTGGGACCTGCATGTCCATCACCAAGAGTGTCTCAGGGTCAGCGTTACAGACCCAGGTGTCCGAGCCCTGAAAGGCAGAATAGGCCTGAGGCAGGTGAACCAACAAGAGGGAAGATTCTACTCCACCCCATCCTCACCAATCTACCTGCTGCAGATACATCTGTCCCTGACGCTGTTGGTGGGAATGACCCCCGCACAGTCCTTGTGACAATTGGCTCCTGTCCTCACACTGAGGACACTCTCCATTGTGTTGTGTGGCACTCATTGCTTTCAATGGGATCGATTCAGAACAGGTCACACAGCTTACGGGGCAATGGCAGTTTTATGGAGTCAGCTCATAGATCAGATCAATATTGGTTGAATGGTGGAGCAGGTTTGTGGGGCTGAATGGCCTCCCCCTGTTCCCCTGGCCCTCAGTGAACTCCGTTCCTCCCCTTTCCCTCCTCTCTCTTTATTCCTTTCACAAGTGTCTCTGTCTCACACATTCCCCGAATCTGAGCCCAGCCCCCTTGCACTGAACACAGCTCTTGTGTGTCTGCATGTGAGCACCAGTCAGTGTGTGGCTGAGTCCATGAGCTGGAGCCTGTTGCCCGCGGTAACACAGGAAGTAAATCGAGGTGTGGGGAGTGAGGAGACAGGGAGGGTTGTTTGAAGGCTGGGAGGTACTGGAGTGGGGAGTCATTTGGTACCTGGTGGGGTGGGTGTGGAGATGGGTGCTGGGGATGGGGTAGTGGGTGAGGCTGTACCTCTGGGTGGGCTCAGTCACACCGCAGAAAGATAATGCTCTCACTCTGCACAGTGAAGGATACACTGAGCCTACAAAGGGCATCGTTCCCAACACTGAACACAGCCCAGGGTGATCCCACCCAGAGAATCTTACAGTCCCCTGGCTACCAGCTCACTGTGGGGTGCTGGGGGGTGGATATTCTCCAAGCGTTATGGAGAGCAGAACTCAGCACAGTGCACCAAGCATTGCCTAAACATGCCTTATGGAGGCTAAAACTGAGCCCAGTGCCCAAGTGTTTGTCTAACTGAGGGCTATGGAGACCAGAAATGTGAACAGTGCTCCAACTGTGGTCTAAACGATGTGTTTGTAGACCAGAACAGTGCACACTGCACCAAGTGTGGCCTAACCATGGATTATGGAGACCAGAATTGTGCACAGTGCTCCAAAAGTGTCCAGGCCAAAAGATATGGAGATCAGATCAGTGCACAGTGCTCCAGATGTGGTCCAAACAAGGGATACGGAGACCAGAACTGTGCACCTTGCTTCAAGTTTCATTAACCGAAGACTGCGCACAATGCTTCACATGTGGTCTAACTTAGGGATATGGAGACCAGAACCGTGCACAGTGCACCAAGTGTGGACCGGCCCATTGACATGGAGACCAGAACCGTGCACAGTGCACCAAGTGTGGACCGGCCCATTGATATGGAGAGCAGAACAATGCACAGTGCACCAAGTGTGGACTGGCCCATTGATATGGAGAGCAGAACAATGCACAGAGCTCTCAGTGTGGTCTAACCGAGCGATACTGAGACAAGAACTGTGCACAGTGCTCCACGTGTGACCTATCCTTTGTAGGGACAGTGTATCACTCACTGCTCCCAATGAGACCCTGATCCTTCTCTTGTGTGACTGAGCTCACCCAGAGATAAAGTCTCCACCCCTCATTCCAAAACCCCTATCTCCTCTCCCACCCGCCCCCTCACATCTTATTTCTCTCCCCACTCGGTTCCTCCAACCCTGGAAAATCTGCTCTCTACTACCTCATTCCCACAACCCTCTATCTATTCCCTCTTCCCAAGTGTGCTCACCTCATTGATCCCTCACTGCCGTCTATCTGCATGGACTAGATGGGCTGAATGGCTTCCTGAGCCTTGATGAGTCTATGAACCTCCCTTTAATGGGTACATAATTGATTCCCAGTGATGGGCATTAGCTGGAGACTAAACTACTCTCCTGTATCCAGGAGTGGGATGAAAGGTTGGAGATGTCGGGAATGCAATGTGTGGATAAAGAGTTCCATGTCGGACATCAGAGTTGAAGCACAAATCAGTCACTTTGAGCAGTTTACCGGCCTGTTAAATATTTCCCTGGAACACGGAACTGAGCGGACACCAGGTGCCATCCTGTCTGACAGCCTTGAACAAGGTGTGAGGATCTGACAGGAATGAATCAGCACAGGATAGTGTCCAGCAGCTCACTGCCCGTCTGTGTGGACAATACACAGGCTTTAATCTTCTAAATATCCTCAGCAGCCCCTCCAGGGCTCTCACATCCTCCCTCATGTGTGGTGATCAGAGCTGGATATATTAATCTAGCTGCGGCCTAACCAGGGCTTTATCATTGTTCAGAGTATCTTCCCCTGATTTTGTCCCCAATACCTGTATTTTTGAGTGTCAGGTAATGACCATCTGCAACAAGGGAGAATCTAACCATCGCCCCTTGACATTCAATGCCATTACCATCACTGAATCCTCCACTAACTTCATCCTGGGGGTTACCATTGACCAGAAACTGAACTGGACCAGCCATATAAACACCGTGGCTACAAGAGCAGTTCAGAGGCTGGGAATCCTGCGGAAAATAACTCACCTCATGAATCCCCAAAGCCTGTCCACCATCTACAATGCACCAGTCAGGACTATGATGGAATACTCCCCACTTGCCTGGATGATTGCGGCTCCCACAACACACAAGAAGCTCGACACCATCCGGGACAAAGCAGCCCTGCTTGATCAGCACCCCATGCACGAACATTCACTCCCTCCACCACCGACGCACAGTAGCAGCAGTGTGTGTACCATCTACAAGATGCACTGCAGGAACTCACCAAGTCTCATTCGATAGCGCTGCCCAAATCCATCTCCTCTACCATCTAGAAGGACAAGGGCAGCAGACACATGGGAACACCACCACCTGGGAGTTCCCCTCTGAGCCACTCACCATCCTGACTTGGAAATATATCGGCCGTTGCTTCACTGTCGCTGGGTCAAAATCCTGGAACTACCTCCCTAACAGCGCTGTGGATGTACCTACACTACAGGGACTGCAGCTGCTCACCGCCACCTTCTCAAGGGGCAATTTGAGAGGGGTATTAAATGCTGGCCTAGCCAGCGATGCCCACATTCCATGAATGAATTTTAAGCAATGGAGCCCAATACCCTCCACGCTTCACTAACTGCTCTCTCATCCTGCCCTGCCAAATGTCAAAGATAACATTTCAGAACACCCCATATCCCTCTGTCTCTGAACGCTCTTTAACATTGTGTCATGTAGCCCATAATGCCTCTCCCTATTCCTTCTGTCAAAATGCATCACCTCATACCCCTCTCTACAAAATTCCATCTGCCACTTTTCTGCCCATTCTGCCCTCCTATCTACGTCCTGTTTCCATCGATATCTATCGTCCTCACTGGTTGCCATGACTTCAAGTATTGTTTCATCGACAGGTTTTGGAATGTCACCGTATTCCTGATGTCAGTAATTGGGGGAACAGCACTGTCTACATGCTCCAATCTGACAAACAGCCCTTTACTCCAAGAGCACTTGTGCTGGATCATCGGCTGAGGGAGGGCAGTAGACGAGAATCAGAAGGAGCCATTTTCTTGCCCATGTTTGACCTGATGTCATGAGTCAATATTAAGAACTCCAGTGGAAACTCCCTCCCGCTTGCAGAGCACTGAGTCACTGCCGGTGGGACAGGGACATACCCAGGGATGGTGATGGACACGTCTGGGACAATGGCTCTGAGACATGACTCTGTGAAAATGATTATGCTGGAGCTACAGGACCTGAATGTGGCCCTGCCATTGTCTGACCTCCCCCTTCCCTCCCTGTCAATGTGGAGACACACCGATCCGAGTGAGAAATGAGACACAGACAAGAGGCGGTGACCAACGCAGCCAGTTTTATTCACATGATCCAGGAACCAGTGGGTCAGGGGTCACGGGCCCTACACAGTCCGTGGAGCCTCTAGACGGTGCTGGAGACACGGGCCTTGGAGTTGGGGCTGGAGTCACTGGCCTTGGTTTCCCATCCCTGATTGGTCCTTTTATGTTTCGCTTCAGCAGACAGCATCCAGTCCACCAATAGCACTTGCCGTGATTGAAACCCTCATTTCTGCGGCACAGTCCCGATCGACATCTCCCCACTTTAATTCTTTCACATGCAGAGAAAAACCCTGAAATACAGAAAGGAATCCGCTGTTGATGCCACCAGTAAGGACCCTCGACTCTCACTCAAACATTTATTATGTGTCACCCGAAATGTTGAAGTTCCCCCTTTCACTGCCTCATACCGATATTGCACTATTGCCTGTTTGGTCTGTGAAGTCTCAAAAAAGCTCATAGAGAACAGGACTACTCACAGCGTTCAATGTGTGGTGCAAATGTGTTCTAACCAAGGGATACGGAGAGCAGAACTGTAAACAGGGCTCCAGTGTGGCCTAACCAAGGGATAGGGAGACCAGAACGGGACACAGTGCTCCGGGTGTCGTCTAACCAAAGGATATGGAGGCCTCAACACTGCACAGTGTTCCAACTGCGGTCTAACTGAGGAATATGGAGACCTCAACTCTGCACAGTGCTCCAAGTGAGCCCAAACCAAATGATATATAGACCAGACCTGTGCACAGTGCTCCAAGTGTGGCCTGACCAAGGGTTATAGAGACCAGAACTGTGCACAGTGCTCCAACTGCGGTCGTACTGAGGAATATGGAGACCTCAACTCTGCACAGTGCTCCAAGTGAACCCAAACCAAATGATATACAGACCAGACCTGTGCACAGTGCTCCAAGTGTTGGCTATCCAAGGGATATGGAGACCAGACCTGTGCACAGTGCTCCAAGTGTGGTCTAACCAAAGGATATGGAAGCCTCAGCTGGGCTCAGTGTTCCAAATGTGGTCTAACTGAGCGATATGGGTACCAGAACTGTGCACAGTGCTCCAAGTGTGGTCTCACCGAGCGATATGGAGACCTGAACACTAAATAAAACCTGCAAAATTTGAGAATTTTGTCGCAATTTTAAGTTCCAGTGGGGTCAATTTTGAAGGCTGGAGCACAAGTTAAATAATAATTTACCGACTTTTCAACCATTCCCAGGCTGAGATTGAAGGGTTTTGGTACCAAGGTATGGTTCATGTTCCAGAACCAAGCTGCAGAAATGGATTTAAATACAGATCAACAATGATCCAATCGAATGGCAGCACATGTTTGAGTGGGTGAATGGCCTATTCCTGTTCCTGTGAATGGTTTCATAGATTGGCGACTGAGAGATTCACTGACCTGCGTAAATATACTTTGCAGTGATGATGTGTCCCAGCACCAGGAGCACCAGCACCAAGAGCTGTGCTTTCCTCATCTTCCATTGAGCTCCTCAGAGCCTCACTGAACTGCCTGGGCTACAGGAGCTCTTTATATGAACTCAGAGTATAATGTGTAGTTAATAATCACACACACACACCCACACAGACACGGTGAGGATTGGCTCCACCTTGGGCACGTTGAAGGGATAGGTCACTCACTGAGAGCAACAGGAACTGGAATCAGTGATTAAATGTGTCTCGCTGGGCGATTATGTGTTAAACAACAGAGACGGCCCTGTGTAAGGATTGAACTGGGGAAGGTTTGTAGAAATATCTTTCTGCGATGAAGGTAAGAATAATACAGCAGAGAAGAGGGCCATTCGGCCCATCGAGCCTGTGTCGTCCCTCTGAAGCAACTATCCAATTATTCTCATGCTGCTTTACTCTGTCAATATGTCGGCTGTTTTGATTGGCCCTCATGATCCACCCTATAGCGGCAGGTGTCCCCACACCCTCCCCTTTCAGTTCCCCTTCCCTTACACTGAATCTACTTTCCAATGTACAGGTCACCAGAGAATAACCGGCAATGGCTTCTCTTTCTGTTCCCACGCCCATACCTCTGGTGTTTCCCAAGGATCTACCCCACACCCTCCACAACTCCCCATACCCACAACCGCACCACCCACACCCTCCACCACCCCTACACTCACACCCCTACTACCCCCACACCCACACTCTCACATCCCACCAACAGTTAAACTACACTTGGAAACCGCTGCACAGTTCTAGTCTTCATATCACTTGGTTGGACCACGCGGGGAGTGCTATGCGCAATTCTGGTCACCATATCCCTCATTTTGACCGCACTTGGAGCACTGTGGGCAGTTTTGCCCTCCATATCCCTCTGTTGAGCCACACTTGGGGCATTGTGCACAGTTATGGGCACCATATCCCTTGTCTAGACCACGCTTGGAGCACTGGACTCAGTTGTTGTCTCCATATCGCTTGGACTGGATAAACTTGGAGCACTGTGCACAGGGGGGCTGCTTTGTACCAGATGATGTCGAATTTCTTGAGTGTTGTGGGAGCCGCACTCATCCAGGCAAGTGGGGAGTATTCCATCACACTCCTGACTGGTGCCTCGTAGATGGTGGACAGGCTTTGGGGAGTCAGGAGGTGAGTTACCCTCCGCAGGATTCCCAGCCTCTGACCTGCTCTTGTAGCCACAGTATTTATATGGCTGGTCCAGTTCCGTTCCTGGTCAATGGTAACCCCCAGGATGAAGTTAGTGGGGGATTCAGTGATGGTAATGGCATTGAATGTCAAGGGGCGATGGTTAGATGCTCCCTTGTTGCAGATGGTCATTACCTGACACTCAAAAATACAGGTATTGGGGACAAAATCAGGGGAAGATACTCTGAACAATGATAAAGCCCTGGTTAGGCCGCAGCTAGATTAATACATCCAGCTCTGATCACCACACATGAGGGGGGATGTGAGAGCCCTGGAGGGGCTGCTGAGGATATTTCGAAGATTAAAGCCTGTGTATTGTCCACACAGACGGGCAGTGAGCTGTTGGACCCTATCCTGTGCTGATTCATTCCTGTCAGATCCTCACACCTTGTTCAAGGCTGTCAGACAGGATGGCACCTGGTGTCCGCTCAGTTCCGTGTTCCAGGCAAATATTTAACAGGCCGGTAAACTGCTCAAAGTGACTGATTTGTGCTTCAACTCTGATGGCCGACATGGAACTCTTTATCCACCCATTGCATTCCAGACATCTCCAACCTTTCATCCCACTCCTGGATACAGGAGAATAGTTTAGTCTCCAGCTAATGCCCATCACTGGGAGACAATTGAAGACCCATTAAAGGGAAGTTCATAGAGTCATCGCGGCTCAGGAAGCCATTCGGCCCATTCAGTCCATGCAGATAGACAGCAGTGAGGGATAAACGAAGACAGGACCCCTGGGAAGAGGGAATGGATAGGGCATTGTGGGAATGGGGTAATCCAGAGCAGAATTTCCAGGGTTGGAGGAACCGAGTGGGGCAGCAATTAAGATGTGAGGGGGTGGGTGGGAGAGGAACTCGATACTCACATAGGGGAGGGACAATTTCAATGTTGGGAGATTGGAAACTAATTGGAAACAAATTAAAATGATTAGCAGGAGAACGAGAAATAAGATGCGGAGAATTCCTTTTGACACAAAGAGTTGTTGTGATCTGGAATGTGCTGCCTGAACGGATAATGGAAGCAGATTCAATAGCAACTTATCAAAGGGGAATTGGATCAATAATTGACTGGGAACATAATGGAGGGGCGGTGGGTGAAGAGAACAGGTTGAGGAGGCATAATTTAGTAGATCTATCAAAGAGCCAGCAGAGACTCGATGGGCCAAATGGCCCCTACATTGCAAACATATATTTACTTTAAACACAGTGAAGCATCCCTTTAAACCTCCAACATTTCAATCATTACACAGATCTGTCTCTCTGAATACTAATGAAATAAAGGATGACTTGGGAGGCACATTTCGTCTTTCACTGGAGAAACTGTTGGTCTCAGTTAATGAACAGCTCCATTAACAAGCTCAAGTTGGAGCCAGTGCTCACCGTGTGGTTGTGTGAATATTAACTACAGAATGCTCCAGGCGTTGATATAAAGGGCAGCGTAATCCAGTCACCTCATTGTGACTCTGAGAGGATCAGCAGAAGATGAGGAAAGCACTGCTCTTGCTGCTTGGACTCCTGGTGCTGCTACAGCCCATCGCTGAGGGTGGAGTAGTGAGTACAAGGCAGAGGCGTGAGTATAACTCCCAGGAGTGACACAGCAGGAACATTCAGGGAATGAAGAGGAGGCCATTCAGCCTCTTCATGCTACCCATCAATTGGCGTCTTAACTTCATCCGCCCATCTTTGTTCCACAACCCTCAAAACTTTTCCCAAACAGAAAGCTGTCCATCTCAGTTTAGCACCCTTCCATAAATCACCTTTAAAAGAAAAATAACCATCCTTCTCGATAAAAACCCAAGCAGCTTTCCTAGTCGCCTTGTGCTTCTCATCGACGTGTTGACCCTCGGTTAGATCCTCCATATCCCTCGGTTAGACCACACTTGGAGAACTGTGCACAGTTCAGCTCTCCATATCTCTCGGTTTGACCACACTTGGAGCACTGTGCACAGTTCTCGTCTCCTTATCCCTCAGTTTTACCACATCTGGTGCACTGTGCACGGTTCTTGACTCCATATCCCTCAGTTAGACCACAATTGGTCCACTGGGTACATGTCTGCTCTCCATATACCTTGGTTAGGTGTCCCATAGAGCCCTGTGCACTGTTCTGTTTTCCATGTCCTTTGTCTAGGCCTCACAGACCAAACTGATGATTGTGTAATATGGGGATGTGGCAGTGAAAGGGGGAACTTCACCATTTAGGGTGACACATAATAAATGTTTGAGCGAGTGTCGAGGGCTCTTACTGGTGGCTTCACAGAGGATTCCTTTCTGCATTTCAGGAACGCCCAATGAATGCAACATAATGCCCGAGGGCAACTGTCGATGGAGGCACTGCCGCAAGAATGAGGTTTTGGTATCCAAAAGGTGCTTTTCGTCGATGAAATGCTGCTTCCTGAAACAACTCATCTACGGATGAAGCTGCAATGGGAAACCAAGGCCCGTAACCACAGCACCGTCTAGAGGCTCCACGGACTGTGTATGACCCGTGACCCCTGACCCACTGGTTCTTGGATCATGTGAATAAAACTGGCTGCGTTGGTCACCACGTCTTGTCCGTGTCTCATTTCTCACTCGGATCGGTGTGTCTCCACATTGACAGGGAGGGAAGGGGGAGGTCAGACAATGGCAGGGCCACATTCAGGTCCTGTAGCTCCAGCATAATCATTTTCACAGAGTCATGTCTCAGAGCCATTGTCCCAGACGTGTCCATCACCATCCCTGGGTATGTCCCTGTCCCACCGGCAGTGACTCGGTGCTCTGCAGGTGGGAGGGAGTTTCCATTGGAGTCCTCAATATTGATTCATGACATCAGGTCAAACATGGGCAAGAAAATGGCTCCTTCTGATTCTCGTCTACTGCCCTCCCTCAGCCGATGGTCCAGCACAAGTGCTCTTGGAGTAAAGGGCTGTTTGTCAGATTGGAGCATGTAGACAGTGCTGTTCCCCCAATTACTGACATCAGGAATACGGTGACATTCCAAAACTTGTCGATGAAACAATACTTGAAGTCATGGCAACCAGTGAGGACGATAGATATCGATGGAAACAGGACGTAGATAGGAGGGCAGAATGGGCAGAAAAGTGGCAGATGGAATTTTGTAGAGAGGGGTATGAGGTGATGCATTTTGACAGAAGGAATAGGGAGAGGCATTATGGGCTACATGACACAATGTTAAAGAGCGTTCAGAGACAGAGGGATATGGGGTGTTCTGAAATGTTATCTTTGACATTTGGCAGGGCAGGATGAGAGAGCAGTTAGTGAAGCGTGGAGGGTATTGGGCTCCATTGTTTAAAATTCATTCATGGAATGTGGGCATCGCTGGCTGGGCCAGCATTTAATGCCCCTCCCACATTGCCCCTTTGAGAAGGTGGTGGTGAGCCGCTGCAGTCCCTGTGATGTAGGTACATCCACAGCACTGTTAGGGAGGGTGTTCCAGGATTTAGACCCAGCAACAGTGAAGGAATGGCCGATATATTTCCAAATCAGGATGGTGAGTGGCTCAGAGGGGAACTTCCAGGTGGTGGTGTTCCCATGTGTCTGCTGCCCTTGTCCTTCTAGATGGTAGAGGAGGTGGATTTGGGCAGCGCTATCGAAGGAGCCTTGGTGAGTTGCTGCAGTGCATCTTGTAGATGGTACACACACTGCAGCTACTGTGCATCGGTGTGGAGGGAGTGAATGTTTGTGGATGGGGGGCTGATCAAGCGGGGCTGCTTTGTCCTGGATGGTGTCGAGCTTCTTGAGTGTTGTGGGAGCTGCACTCATCCAGGCAAGTGGGGAGTATTCCAACAAAATCCTGACTGGTGCCTTGTAGATGGTGGACAGGATTTGGGGAGTCAGGAGGTGAGTTACTCTCCGCAGGATTCCCAGCCTCTGACCTGCTCTTGTAGCCACAGTATTTATATGGCTGGTCCAGTTCAGTTTCTGGTCAATGGTAACCCCCAGGATGAAGTTAGTGGGGGATTCAGTGATGGTAATGGCATTGAATGTCAAGGGGCGATGGTTAGATTCTCCCTTGTTGCAGATGGTCATTGCCTGACACTCATAAGTACAGGTATTGGGGACAAAATCAGGGGAAGATACTCTGAACAATCATAAAGCCCTGGTTAGGCCGCAGCTAGATTAATACATCCAGCTCTGATCACCACACATGAGGGGGGATGTGAGAGCCCTGGAGGGGCTGCTGAGGATATTTAGAAGATTAAAGCCTGTGTATTGTCCACACAGACGGGCAGTGAGCTGTTGGACCCTATCCTGTGCTGATTCATTCCTGTCAGATCCTCACACCTTGTTCAAGGCTGTCAGACAGGATGGCACCTGGTGTCCGGTCAGTTCCGTGTTCCAGGGAAATATTTAACAGGCCGGTAAACTGCTCAAAGTGACTGATTTGTGCTTCAACTCTGATGGCCGACATGGAACTCTTTATCCACACATTGCATTCCAGACATCTCCAACCTTTCATCCCACTCCTGGATACAGGAGAGTAGTTTAGTCTCCAGCTAATGCCCAACACTGGGAGACAATTGAAGAACCATTAAAGGGAGGTTCATAGAGTCATCATGGCTCAGGAAGCCATTCGGCCCATCCAGTCCATGCAGATAGACGGCAGTGAGGGATAAATGAAGACAGGACCCCTGGGAAGAGGGAATGGATAGGGCATTGTGGGAATGAGGTAATCCATAGCAGAATTTCCAGTGCCAGTGGTACTGAGTGGGGCGTCAATTTAGATATGAAGGGTCTGGTGAGAGAGGAACTAGGTTCTCTAGAAGGGGAGGGTAGAGGCTGTACCTCTTTGTGAGCTCAGTCACACCAGAGAAGGATTATGGTCTCATTGGGAGAAGTGAGTGATACACTGGCCCTACAAAGGATAGACCACACTCGGAGCACTGTGCTCAGTTCTGGTCTCCATATCCCTCATTTGAACCACTTATGGAGCACTCTGCACAGACCTGGTCTCCCTTTTCCTCGGTTAGGGCGTGCTTGGAGCACTGTAAACAGTTCTGGCCGCCATATCCATCATTTAGACCAAACCTGGAGTACTGTTAGGAGTTCTGGTTTTGTTTACCCTCGGGTAGACCATGCATGGAGCACTGTGGACAGTCCTGATCTCCATATCCGTCGTTTAGACTCCACTCACATCATTGTGCACCGTTTTGGGCTCCATATCACTCGGTTTCCCACACCTGGAGCACTGTGCACACTTCTGGACGCCATATACTTTGTTTAAACCATACATGGAGCACTGTGCACAGTTCTGGTCGCCATATCCCTCAGTTAGACCACATTTGGAGCACTATGTACAGTTCTAGCCTCCATAATCCTCAGTTAGACCACACATGGAACATTGTGCACAGTTCTGCACTGCATATCCCTTGGCCTGGCCACACTTGGAGAACTGTACACAGTTCTGATCTCCATACCCCTCGGTTCAACCATGCTTGCAGCACTCTGCAAAGTTCTGGTTCCAAATCCCTAGGTTAGACCATACTCGGAGCATTGTGCACAGTTTTGGCCTCCATATTCCTCATCTAGGCCACACCTGGAGCACTGGACACAGTTATGGAATCCATATTGCTCAGCTTGGCTACAGTTGGAGCGCTGTGCACAGTTCTGGTCTCCATATCCTTCGTTTAGACCACATTTGGAGCACTGTACACAGTTCTGGTCTCCATATCCTTCATTTAGACCACGTGTGGAGCACTGTGCACAGCTCCGGTCTGAATATCACTCGTTTAGACCCCACTCGGAGCACTATGCACAGTTTCGGTCTCCATATCACTCGGTTGACCACGCTTGGTCGCTGTTCACAGTTCTGGTCTCTAAACACTGGGTTGGACCTCATCTGGGCCACTGTGCACAGTTCTGGTCTCCATATCCCACAGATAGACCACACTTGAAGCAGTGCACGGTCCCGGTTTTCTTACCCCTTGAATGGATTACAGCTGGAAAGCTGTACACAGATCTGGTCTTCATATCCCTTGGCCTGGCCACAATTGGTGCAAAGTACAAAAGTCTGGTCTCCATAATCCATTGTTAGGGCACACTTAGAGCAACAGACACAATTCTGGTCTCCATATCCATTGGCCTGGCGACAGTTGGAGCACTGGACATAGTTCTGATCTCCATATCGTTTGGTTGGGCCACCCATCGAACGCTGGGAGTAGTCCTGTTCTCCATGTCCTTTGTCTAGGCCTCACAGACCAAACTGATGATAGTGCAATATCGGGATGTGGCAGTGAAAGGGGGACTTCAACATTTAGGGTGACACATAATAAATGTTTGAGCGAGAGTCGAGGGTCCTTACTGGTGGCATCAACAGCGGATTCCTTATCTGCATTTCAGGTGTTGTCTCTGCATGTGACAGAATTAAAGGGGACACCTGTCAATGGTGACAGTTCTCACAATGTTGTCTAACAGAGGGATATGGAGACCAGAACTGTGCACAGTGCACCGAGTGTGGTCTAACTGAGGGATATGGAGACCAGAACTGTGCACAGTGCTTCAAGTGTGGTCTAACCGAGAGATATGGAGAGCAGAACTGTGCACAGTGCTCCGAGTGTGGTCTAACTGAGGGATATAGAGACCAGAACTGTGCACAGTGCTCCCAGTGTGGTCTAACTGAGGGATATGGAGACCAGAACTGTGCACGGTGCTCCAAGTGTGGTCTAACTGTGGGATATAGAGACCAGAACTGTGCACAGTGCTCCAAGTGTGGTCTAACTGAGGGATATAGAGACCAGAACTGTGCACAGTGCTCCAAGTGTGGTCTAACTGAGGGATATAGAGACCAGAACTGTGCACAGTGCTCCCAGTGTGGTCTAACTGAGGGATATAGAGACCAGAACTGTGCACAGTGCTCCGAGTGTGGTCTAACTGAGGGATATAGAGACCAGAACTGTGCACAGTGCTCCAAGTGTGGTCTAACTGAGGGATATAGAGACCAGAACTGTACACAGTGCTCCAAGTGTGGTCTAACCGAGGGATATAGAGACCAGAACTGTGCAAAGTGCTCCCAGTGTGGTCTAACTGAAGGATATGAGGGGCTGACTTGGCCAAGATATTTAAGACTGCGGAAGACGTTTTATAGGGTCAACGTAGAGAAGGTGTTCCCATATTGCAGCTGAGACCAGAACAAGGGGGACATCAATGTCAGACAGTCACCAATCAATCCAATCGGGGGAATTCAGGAGAAAGGTCTTTACCCAGAGAATGGGGAGAATGTGGGACTCACTCCCCCAGGGAGTGGTCCCGGTGGATAATGTCGATGTTGTTTCACAGGGTGGCGGAGAGAAGCTAGATAGAGACAGGGGGGTGGAAGGGATAGAAGGATATGGGGAGTGTGCGAGCTCCTGTGGAGAGTACACGGTGGGGTGGTGAGTGTTCCTCCTCGGTGGATGGTTTGTGATTCTGGGTGAGAGCCACCCACTGACTGACACAAGGAGCGATTAGACTCAAAACCCTGAGACTCTCTCTCTCTGTCACTGCGTCTCTCTGTCAGTGTCTCTCTGTCACTCTCTCTCTGTCTCTCTCTCTCTCTCTCTCTCTGTCACTGCGTCTCTCTGTCAGTGTCTCTCTGTCACTCTCTCTCTGTCTCTCTCTCTCTCTCTCTCTCTGTCACTGCGTCTCTCTGTCAGTGTCTCTCTGTCACTCTCTCTCTGTCTCTGTCTCTCTCTCTCTGTCACTGCGTCTCTCTGTCAGTGTCTCTCTGTCACTCTCTCTCTCTCTCTGTCACTCTCTCTCTGTCACTCTCTCTCTGTTTCTCTCTCTCTCTGTCACTCTCTCTCTGTCACTCTCTCTCTGTCTCTCTCTCTCTCTGTCACTGCATCTCTCTGTAACTGCGTCTCTCTGTCACTCTCTCTCTGTCACTCTCTCTCTCTGTCACTCTCTGTCTCTGTCACTCTCTCTCTGTCACTCTCTCTGTCTCTCTCTCTGTCACTGCGTCTCTCTGTCACTCTCCCTGTCACTCTCTCTCTCTCTCTCTGTCTCTCTCTGTCTCTGTCACTCTCTCTCTGTCACTCTCTCTCTGTCTCTCTCTCTCTCTGTCACTCTCTGTCACTCTCTCTCTGTCTCTCTCTCTCTCTGTCACTCTCTCTGTCTCTCTCTCTGTCACTGCGTCTCTCTGTCACTCTCCCTGTCACTCTCTCTCTCTCTCTCTGTCTCTCTCTGTCTCTGTCACTCTCTCTCTGTCACTCTCTCTCTGTCTCTCTCTCTCTCTGTCACTCTCTGTCTCTCTCTCTATCACTCTCTCTCTCACTCTCTCTCTGTCTCTCTCTCTCTCTGTCACTCTCTCTCTGTCTCTCTCTGTCACTCTCTCTCTCTCTCTGTCACTGCATCTCTGTCATTCTCTCTGTCACTCTCTCTCTCTCTCTGTCACTCTCTGTCTCTCTCTGTCTGTCACTCTCTGTATCTTTCTCTGTCACTCTCTGACTCTCTCTGTCACTGTGTCTCTCTGTCACTCTCTCTGTCACTCTCTGTCTCTGTCACTCTCTCTCTCTGTCTCTCTCTGTCACTGCGTCTCTCTGTCACTCTCTGTCACTGCGTCTCTCTGTCACTCTCTCTCTCTGTCACTCTCTCTCTGTCACTCTCTCTCTCTCTGTCTCTGTCTCTCTCTCTCTGTCTCTCTCTCTCTGTCACTCTCTCTCTCTCTGTCACTCTCTCTCTGTTTCTCCCTGTCACTCTCTCTGTCTCTGTCTGTCACTGTCTGTCCCTGTCACTCTCTCTCTGTCTCTCTCTCTCTCTGTCTCTCTCTCTGTCACTCTCTGTCTCTGTCACTCTCTCTCTGTCACTCTCTCTGTCTCTCTCTGTCTCTGTCACTCTCTCTCTGTCACTCTCTCTCTGTCTCTCTCTCTGTCACTCTCTCTCTGTCTCTCTGTCACTCTCTCTGTCTCTCTCTCTGTCATTCTCTGTATCTTTCTCTATCACTCTCTGACTCTCTCTGTCACTCCATCTCTCTGTCACTCTGACTCTCTCTCTGACTCTCTCTCTCTGTCACTGCGTCTCTCTGTCACTCTCTCTCTGTCACTCTCTCTGTCACTCTCTCTGTCTCTCTCTCTGTCTCTGTCACTCTGTCTCTCTCTCTCTCTGTCACTCTCTCTCTCTCTCTTTGTCTCTCTCTGTCTCTGTCACTCTCTCTCTGTCACTCTCTCTCTGTCTCTCTCTCTCTGTCACTCTCTCTCTGTCTCTCTCTCTCTGTCACTCTCTCTCTCTCTCTGTCACTCTCTCTCTGTCTCTCTCTGTCACTCTCTCTGTCTCTCTCTCTCTGTCACTGCGTCTCTCTGTCACTCTGTCACTCTCTGTCTCTCTCTCTCTGTCACTCTCTGTATCTTTCTCTGTCACTCTCTGACTCTCTCTGTCACTGCGTCTCTCTGTCACTCTCTGTCTCTCACTCTCTGTCACTGCGTCTCTCTGTCACTCTGACTCTCTCTCTGACTCTCTCTCTCTGTCACTCTCTCTTTCTCTCTGTCACTCTGTCTCTGTCACTCTCTCTCTGTCTCTCTCTGTCACTCTCTGTCTCTCTCTCTGTCACTCTCTCTCTCTGTCACTGCGTCTCTCTGTCTCTCTCTCTCTGTCACTCTCTCTGTCACTCTCTGTCTCTCTCTCTGTCACTCTCTGTATCTTTCTGTCACTCTCTGACTCTCTCTCTCTGTCACTGCGTCTCTCTGTCAATCTCTGTCTCTCTGTCACTTCGTCTCTCTGTCACTCTCTCTCTGTCACTCTCTCTCTCTCTGTCACGGCGTCTCTCTGTCTCTCTCTCTCTGTCACTCTCTGTCTCTGTCACTGCGTCTCTCTGTCACTCTCTGTCTCTCTGTCACTGCATCTCTCTGTCACTCTCTGTCTCTCTCTCTGTCACTGCGTCTCTCTGTCACTCTGACTCTCTCTCTGACTCTCTCTGTCTCTGTCACTGTGTCTCTCTGTCACTCTCTGTCTCTCTCTCTGTCACTCTCTGTATCACTCTCTCCATCATTGCGTCTCTCTCTGTCACTCTGTATCTCTCTCTGTCACTCTCTGTATCTCTCTCTCTCACTCTCTGTATCTCTCTCTGTCACTCTGTCTCTCTCTGACTCTCTCACCCTCTGTCACTACGTCTCTCTGTCACTCTCTGTCTCTCTCTCTCTGTCACTCTCTGTATCTCTCTCTCTGTCACTCTCTCTCTCTGTCACTCTCTGTATCTCTCTCTGTCTCTGTCTCTCTCTGTCACTCTCTCTCTGTCACTCTCTCTCTGTCACTCTCTGTATCTCTCTCTGTCACTCTCTGTCTCTCTCTCTGACTCTCTCTCTCTCTGTCACTCTCTGTATCTCTCTCTGAAACTCTCTCTCTGTCTCTCTCTCTCTGTCACTCTCTCTCTGTCACTCTCTGTATCTCTCTCTGTCACTCTCTGTCTCTCTCTCTCTGACTCTCTCTCTCTCTGTCACTACATCTGACAATCTCTGCCTCTCTCTTTGTCACTCTCTGTCTTTCTCTCTCTCTGACTCTCTCTGTCTCTGTCACTACGTCTCTCTGTCACTCTCTGTCTCTCACTGTCACTCCCTTTATCTCTCTTTCTCTGTCACTTTCTCCCTATCTCTCTCTGTTACACTGTCTCTATCTCTCTGTCTGTCACTTTCTGTCTCTGTCTCTCTCTCTGTCTCTCTGTTTGTCTCTCTCTGTCACTCTCTTTCTGTCACTCTCCCTCTCTGCCTCTCTTTCTGTCTCTCTCTGTATCTCTCTCTGTCACTCTCTGTCTCTCTCTCTCTGACTCTCTCTCTCTCTGTCACTACATCTGACAATCTCTGCCTCTCTCTTTGTCACTCTCTGTCTTTCTCTCTCTCTGACTCTCTCTGTCTCTGTCACTACGTCTCTCTGTCACTCTCTGTCTCTCACTGTCACTCTCTGTCTCTCACTGTCACTCCCTTTATCTCTCTTTCTCTGTCACTTTCTCCCTATCTCTCTCTGTTACACTGTCTCTATCTCTCTGTCTGTCACTTTCTGTCTCTGTCTCTCTCTCTGTCTCTCTGTTTGTCTCTCTCTGTCACTCTCTTTCTGTCACTCTCCCTCTCTGCCTCTCTTTCTGTCTCTCTCTGTATCTCTCTCTGTCAATCTCTGCCTCTCTCTTTGTCACTCTCTGTCTTTCTCTCTCTCTGACTCTCTCTCTCTGTCTCTGTCACTACGTCTCTCTGTCACTCTCTGTCTCTCACTGTCACTCTATTTATCTTTCTTTCTCTGTTGCTTTCTCCCTCTCTCTCTCTGTTACTCTGTCTCTATCTCTCTGTCTGTCACTTTCTGTCTCTGCCTCTCTCTCTGTCTCTCTGTTTGTCTCTCTCTGTCTCTCTCTCTCTCTCTGCCTGTCTCTCTCTCTGTCTCTCTCTTTCTGCCAGTCTCTCTCTCTGTCTCTCTCTCTCTCTGTCTCTGTCTCTCTCTGTCTCTATGTTTGTCTCTCTCTGTCTCTCTCTCTCTGCCTGTCTGTCTCTCTGTCTCTCTCGTTCTGCCTGTCTCTCTCTCTGTCTCTCACATTGTCTCTCGCTGTCTCTCTATCTTTATTTTTATCTCTGTCTACTCTCTCTGAGCCACCGGTTAACCAGCTCCTCTCCCATTCCCAATTTTCAGTCCAGATCGTTGGGAACTCCCTGGATCATGGGAGGTGGCGCATTGATGGGTGCGGGTGTGCAGTCTGTGTGTCTGGGAGTTCGGTTGCTGCATCAAAACCAGGGACATGAACAAGTAAATCTCCCTCTACACCGTCCCCATCAAACACTCCCAGGACAGGTACAGCACGGGATAAGATACAGAGTAAAGCTCCCTCTACACTGTCCCCATCAAACACTCCCAGGACAGGTACAGCACAGGGTTAGATACAGAGTAAAGCTCCCTCTACACTGTCCCCATCAAACACTCCCAGGACAGGTACAGCACGGGGTTAGATACAGAGTAAAGCTCCCTCTACACCATCCACATCAAACACTCCCAGGACAGGTACAGCATGGGGTTAGATAGAGAGTAAAGCTCCCTCTACACTGTCCCCATAAACACTCCCAGGACAGGTACAGCACAGGGTTAGATACAGAGTAAAGCTCCCTCTACACTGTCCCCATCAAACACTCCCAGCACAGGTACAGCACGGGGTTAGATACAGAGTAAAGCTCCCTCTACACTGTCCCCATAAACACGCCCAGGACAGGTACAGCACGGGGTTAGATACAGAATAAAGCTCCCTCTACACCGTCCCCCATCAAACACTCCCAGGACAGGTACAGCACGGGGTTAGAACCATGGTAAAGCTCCCTCTACACTGTCCCCATCAAATACTCCCAGGACAGGTACAGCACGGGTTTAGATACAGAGTAAAGCTCCCTCTACACCGTCCCCATCAAACACTCCCAGGGCAGGTACAGCACGGGGTGAGATACAGAGTAAAGCTCCCTCAACACTGTCCCCATCAAACACTCCCGGGACAGGTATAGCACGGGGTTAGATACAGAGTCAAACTCCCTCTATACCGTCCACATCAAACACTCCCATGACAGTTACAGCACAGGGTTAGATACATAGTAAAGCTCCTTCTACACTGTCCCCATCAAACACTCCCAGGACAGGTACAGCACAGGGTTAGATACAAGGTAAAGCTCCCTCTACACTGTCCCCATCAAACACTCCCAGGACAGGTAAAGCACGGTTTTAGATACAGAGTAAAGCTCCCTCAACACTGTCCCCATCAAACACTCCCAGGACAGGTATAGCACGGGGTTAGATACAGAGTCAAACTCCCTCTACACCGTCCCCATCAAACACTCCCAGAACAGGCACAGCACAGGGTTAGATACAGAGTAAAGCTCCCTCTACACTGTCCCCATCAAACACTCCCAGGACAGGTAGAGCACGGGGTTAGATACAGAGTAAAGCTCCCTCTACACCGTCCCCCATCAAACACTCCCAGGACAGGTACAGCACGGGGTTAGATACAGAGTAAATCTCCCTCAACACTGTCCCCATCAAACACTCCCAGCACAGGTACAGCACGGGGTTAGATACAGAGTAAAGCTCCCTCTACACTGTCCCCATCAAACACTCCCAGGACAGGTACAGCACGGGGTTAGATACAGAGTAAATCTCCCTCTACACCGTCCCCATCAAACACTCCCAGGACAGGTACAGCATGGGGTTAGATACAGAATAAAGCTCCCTCTATACCATCCCCATCAAACACTCCCAGGACAGGTACAGCACGGGGTTAGATACAAGGTAAAGCTCCCTCCACACTGTCCCCATCAAACACTCCCAGGACAGGTAGAGCACGGGGTTAGATACAGAGTAACGCTTCCTCTACACCGTCCCCATCAAACACTCACAGGACAGGTACAGCACAGTGTTAGATACAGAGTAAAGCTCCCTCTACACTGACCCCATCAAACACTCCCAGGACAGGTACAGCATGGGGTTAGATACAGAGTAAAACTCCCTCTACACCGTCCCCATCAAACACTCCCAGGACAGGTACGGCACGGGGTTAGATACAGATTAAGCTCCCTCTACACTGTCCCCATCAAACACTCCCAGGACAGGTACAGCACGGGGTTAGATACAGAGTAAATCTCCCTCTACATGGTCCCCATAAAACACTCCCAGGACAGGTACAGCACGGGGTTAGAACCAGAGTAAAGATCCCTCTACACCGTCCCCATCAAACACTCCCAGGACAGGTACAGCACGGGGTTAGATACAGAGTAAAGCTCTCTCCACACCATCCCCATCAAACACTCCCAGGACAGGTACAGCATGGGTTTAGATACGGAGTAAAGCTCCCTCTACACTGTCCCCATCAAACACTCCCAGGACAGGTACAGCACGGGGTTAGATACGGAGTAGAGCTCCCTCTCCACTGTCCCCATCAAACACTCCAAGGACAGGTACAGCACGGCGTTAGATACAGAGTAAAGCTCCCTCTACACTGTCTCTATTAAACACTTCCAGGACCGGTACAGCATGGGGTGAGATACAGAGTATATCTCTATCTGCACTGTCCCCATCAAACACTCCCAGGACAGGTGCAGCATGGGGTTAGATGCAGTGTAAAGCTCCCTCTACACCGTCCCCATCAAACACTCACAGGACAGGTACAGCACGGGGTTAGATACAGAGTAAAGCTCCCTCTACACTGTTCCCATCAAACACTCCCTGGACAGGTACAGCACGGGGTGAGATACAGAGTATATCTCCCTCTACACTGTCCCCATCAAACACTCCCAGGACAGGACAGCATGGGGTTAGATACGGAGTAAAGCTCCCTCTACACTGTCCCCATCAAACACTCCCAGGACTGGTACAGCACGGGGTTAGATACAGAGTAAAGCTCCCTCTACACCATCCCCATCAAACACTCCCAGGACAGGTACAGCACGGGGTTAGATACAGAGTAAATCTCCCTCTACACTGTCCCCATCAAACACTCCCAGGACAGGTACAGCACGGGGTTAGATACAGCGTAAAGCTCCCTCTACACCGTCCCCATCAAACACTCCCAGGACAGGTACAGCACGGGCTTAGATACAGAGTAAAGCTCCCTCTACACCGTCCCCATCAAACACTCCCAGGACAGGTACAGCACAGGGTTAGATACAGAGTAAAGCTCCCTCTACACTGTCCCCATCAAACACTCCCAGCACAGGTACAGCACGGGGTTAGATACAGAGTAAAGCTCCCTCTACACTGTCCCCATAAACACGCCCAGGACAGGTACAGCACGGGGTTAGATACAGAATAAAGCTCCCTCTACACCGTCCCCCATCAAACACTCCCAGGACAGGTACAGCACGGGGTTAGAACCATGGTAAAGCTCCCTCTACACTGTCCCCATCAAATACTCCCAGGACAGGTACAGCACGGGTTTAGATACAGAGTAAAGCTCCCTCTACACCGTCCCCATCAAACACTCCCAGGGCAGGTACAGCACGGGGTGAGATACAGAGTAAAGCTCCCTCAACACTGTCCCCATCAAACACTCCCAGGACAGGTAAAGCACGGTTTTAGATACAGAGTAAAGCTCCCTCAACACTGTCCCCATCAAACACTCCCAGGACAGGTATAGCACGGGGTTAGATACAGAGTCAAACTCCCTCTACACCGTCCCCATCAAACACTCCCAGAACAGGCACAGCACAGGGTTAGATACAGAGTAAAGCTCCCTCTACACTGTCCCCATCAAACACTCCCAGGACAGGTAGAGCACGGGGTTAGATACAGAGTAAAGCTCCCTCTACATCGTCCCCCATCAAACACTCCCAGGACAGGTACAGCACGGGGTTAGATACAGAGTAAATCTCCCTCAACACTGTCCCCATCAAACACTCCCAGCACAGGTACAGCACGGGGTTAGATACAGAGTAAAGCTCCCTCTACACTGTCCCCATCAAACACTCCCAGGACAGGTACAGCACGGGGTTAGATACAGAGTAAATCTCCCTCTACACCGTCCCCATCAAACACTCCCAGGACAGGTACAGCATGGGGTTAGATACAGAATAAAGCTCCCTCTATACCATCCCCATCAAACACTCCCAGGACAGGTACAGCACGGGGTTAGATACAAGGTAAAGCTCCCTCCACACTGTCCCCATCAAACACTCCCAGGACAGGTAGAGCACGGGGTTAGATACAGAGTAACGCTTCCTCTACACCGTCCCCATCAAACACTCACAGGACAGGTACAGCACAGTGTTAGATACAGAGTAAAGCTCCCTCTACACTGACCCCATCAAACACTCCCAGGACAGGTACAGCATGGGGTTAGATACAGAGTAAAACTCCCTCTACACCGTCCCCATCAAACACTCCCAGGACAGGTACGGCACGGGGTTAGATACAGATTAAGCTCCCTCTACACTGTCCCCATCAAACACTCCCAGGACAGGTACAGCACGGGGTTAGATACAGAGTAAATCTCCCTCTACATGGTCCCCATAAAACACTCCCAGGACAGGTACAGCACGGGGTTAGATACAGAGTCAAGCTCCATCTACACTGTCCCCATCAAACACTCCCAGGACAGGTACAGCACGGGGTTAGATACAGAGTCAAGCTCCATCTACACTGTCCCCATCAAACACTCCCAGGACAGGTACAGCACGGGGTTAGATACAGAGTAAAGCTCCCTCTACACAGTCCCCATCAAACACTCCCAGGACAGGTACAGCACGGGGTTAGATACAGAGTAAAGCTCCCTCTACACCGTCCTGATCAAACACTGCCAGGACAGGTACAGCACGGGGTTAGATACAGAGTAAAGCTCCCTCTACACCGTCCCCATCAAACACTCCCAGGACAGGTACAGCACGGGGTTAGATACAGAGTAAAGCTCCCTCTACACCGTCCCCATCAAACACTCCCAGGACAGGTACAACACGGGGTTAGATAAAGAGTAAAGCTCCCTCTACACCGTCCCGATCAAACACTCCCAGGACAGGTACAGCACAGGGTTAGATAAAGAGTAAAGCTCCCTCTACGCTGTCCCCATCAAACACTCCCAGGACAGGTACAGCACAGGGTTAGATACAGAGTAAAGCTCCCTCTACACCGTCCCCATCAAACACTCCCAGGACAGGTACAGCACAGGGTTAGATACAGAGTAAAGCTCCCTCTACACTGTCCCCATCAAACACTCCCAGGACAGGTACAGCACAGGGATAGATACAGAGTAAAGCTCCCTCTACACTGTCCCCATCAAACACTCCCAGGACAGGTACAGCACGGGGTTAGATACAGAGTAAAGCTCCCTCTACACCATCCCCATCAAACACTCCCAGGACAGGTACAGCACGGGGTTAGATACAGAGTAAAGCTCCCTCTACACTTTCCCCATCAAACACTCCCAGGACAGGTACAGCACGGGGTTAGATACAGAGTAAAGCTCCCTCTACACTGTCCCCATCAAACACTCCCAGGACAGGTACAGCACGGGGTTAGATACAGAGTAAAGCTCCCTCTACACTGTCCCCATCAAACACTCCCAGGACAGGTACAGCAGGGGGTTAGATACAGAGTAAATCTCCCTCTACACCGTCCCCATCAAACACTCCCAGGACAGGTACAGCAGGGGGTTAGATACAGAGTAAATCTCCCTCTACGCCGTCCCCATCAAACACTCCCAGGACAGGTACAGCACAGGGTTAGATACAGAGTAAAGCTCTCTCTACACCGTCCCTATCAAACACTCCCAAGACTGTGAAAAATAAACAGGGCATTCCCGGTCTCTTGGAGATACAGAAGCAACAAGAGGTTGGAAATACTCAGAGTTTGCAATCCCTCTAAAAATGGAACAGGAAGTCAAATCGGCCTTTAGAATTTTTACAGTTCTACTCAGAGAAGGATGATGATCTGGAACAATTTCAGGAGCTAATATTCTGGATATTGTGAATCAATAAATGCACATTGTGAACATGTGGTTTACTTGCCTCAGTATTTGAATCATCAGTAGAGGTCCTGAGGTGATACATTTGAAGGAAAGTGATTTTGAATCAGGCCCTGGGACTTGCTAAAATTAACTGATGCAACATAACTCGAATGGGGAAACGAATGGGACTTAAGGGTCCCAATCACCCAGGACTGAATTGTTCCCATTGCCAGGATCTGGTAGGAAGTTTGTGAGAGCCCTTCAACTGTCCGAACTATCATCTTGTAATCACAGACCGACTGTATTGATACAATGCAGACACAGGCCATTAGGCCCATCAGGTCTGTCCCTAGCCTCTCTCCCCATGCCTTCTCCCCGTTAATACTGCACATTCTCCATTTCCCAATAACAATCTCATTCCCTCTCCAAAGCCTTGGTTGACCCTCCCTCCCCCACACTCTCAGGCAGCGCGTTCCAGACCCTAACCCCTCGATTGACCCTCCCTCCCCCACACTCTCAGGCAGCGCGTTCCAGACCCGAACCCCTCGATTGACCCTCCCTCCCCCACACCCTCAGGCAGTGCGTTCCAGACCCTAACCCCTCGATTGACTCTCCCTCCCCCACACTCTCAGGCAGCGCGTTCCAGATCGTAACCCCTCGATTGACCCTCCCTCCCCCACACTCTCAGGCAGCGCCTTCCAGACCCTAACCCCTCGATTGACCCTCCCTCCCCCACACTCTCAGGCAGCGCGTTCCAGACCCTAACCCCTCGATTGACCCTCCCTCCCCCACACTCGCAGGCAGCGCCTTCCAGACCCTAACCCCTCGATTGACCCTCCCTCCCCCACACTCTCAGGCAGCGCGTTCCAGATCCTAACCCCCTCGATTGACCCTCCCTCCCCCACACTCTCAGGCAGCGCGTTCCAGACCCTAACCCCTCGATTGACCCTCCCTCCCCCACACTCTCAGGCAGCGCGTTCCAGATCCTAACCCCTCGATTGACCCTCCTTCCCCCACACTCTCAGGCAGCGTGTTCCAGACCCTAACCCCTCGATTGACCCTCCCTCCCCCACACTCTCAGGCAGCGCCTTCCAGACCCTAACCCCTCGATTGACCCTCCTTCCCCCACACTCTCAGACAGCGCGTTCCAGACCCTAACCCCTCGATTGACCCTCCCTCCTCCACACTCTCAGACAGCGCGTTCCAGATCCTAACCCCTCGATTGACCCTCCCTCCCCCACACTCTCAGGCAGCGCGTTCCAGACCCTGACCCCTCGATTGACCCTCCCTCCCCCACACTCTCAGGCAGCACGTTCCAGATCCTAACCCCCCTCGATTGACCCTCCCTCCCCCACACTCTCAGGCAGCGTGTTCCAGACCCTAACCCCCTCGCTGTGTGAAAAAGTTCCTCCTCGTGTCTCCGTCGCTCCTTTTACCCATCGCCTTCAATCCGTGTCCCTCTGCTTCTCGATCCTTCCCCCCAATGGGAACAGTTTCTCCCGATCCGCTCTCTCCCTGACCCCCTCGTGATTTTGAACACCTCGATCAAATCTCCTCTCCACCTTCTCTTCTCCGAGGAGAACAGTCCCAACTTCTCCAATCTATCCACGGAACTGAAGTTCCTCATCCCTGGAACCATTCTCGCGAATCTTTATGGGCTCTCTCTTTCCAATTCCTCCACACCCTTGTAGAACTGGACACAATACTCCAGCTGAAGCTGAACGAGTGTCTTATACAAGTTCAACACAACCTCCTTGCTCTGGGACCCTACGCCTCTACTAATAAAGCCCAGGAGGGGGAAGGTTGGGGGAGGTGGTGGTGTGTGCTGCCCCCTGCTGGCAAAGTCTTTAGCATGTTCAAATGGTGTGTGCTGCCCCCTGCTGGCAAAGGCTTTAGGTGTTCAAGTGGTGCGCTGCCCCCTGCTGGCAAAGGCTTTAGGTATTCAAGTGGTGTGCTGCCCCCTGCTGGTAAAGTCTTTAGGTGTTCAAATGGTCTGTGCTGCCCCCTGCTGGCAAAGGCTTTAGGTGGTCAAGTGGTGTGTGCTGCACCCTGCTGGCAAAAGCTTTATGTGTTCAAGTGGTGTGTGCTGCACCCTGCTGGCAAAAGCTTTAGGTGTTCAAGTGGTGTGTGCTACTCCCTGCTGGCAAAGGCTTTATGTGTTCAAGTGGTGTGCTGCCACCTGCTGGCAAAGGGTGTAGGTATTCAATTGGTGCACTGCCCCCTGCTGGCACAATCTTTAGGTGTTCAAGTGGTGTGTGCTGCCCCCTGCTGGCAAAGGCTTTAGGTGTTCATGTGGTGTGTGCTGCCCACTGCTGGGAAAGGCTTTAGGTGTTCACGTGGTGCACTGCCCCCACCTAGCAAAGGCTTTAGGTGTTCAAGTGGTGTGTGCAGCCCCCTGCTGGCAAAGGCTTTATGTGTTCAAGTGGTGTGCGCTGCAACCTGCTGGCAAAGGCTTTATGTGTTCAAGTGGTGTGTGCTGCCCCCAGCTGGCAAAGGCGTTAGATTGTCAAGTGGTATGTGCTGCCCCCTGCTGGCAAAAGCTTCAGGTGTTCAAGTGGTGTGTGCTACTCCCTGCTGGCAAAAGCTTTAGGCGTTTAAGTGGTGTGTGCTGCAACCTGCTGGCAAAGGTTTTAGGTGTTTCAGTGGCGTGTGCTGCCCCCTGCTGGCAAAGGCTTTAGGTGTTCAAGTGGTGTGTGCTGCCCCCTGCTGGCAAAGGCTTTAGGTCTTTAAGTGGTGTGTGCTGCCCCCTGCTGGCAAAGGCTTTATGTGTTCAAGTGGTGTGTGCTGCCCCCTGCTGGCAAAGGCTTTATGTGTTCAAGTGGTGTGTGCTGCCCCTGCTGGCAAAGGTTTTATGTGTTCAAGTGGTGTGCTGCTGCACCTTGCTGGCAAAGGCTTTAGGTGTTTCAGTGGCGTGTGCTGCCCCCTGCTGGCAAAGGCTTTAGGTGTTCAAGTGGTATGTGCTGCCCCCTGCTGGCAAAGGCTTTAGGTCTTTAAGAGGTGTGTGCTGCCCCCTGCTGGCAAAGGCTTTATGTGTTCAAGTGGTTTGTGCTGCCCCCTGCTGGCAATGGCTTCAGGTGTTCAAGTGGTGTGTGCTGCCGCCTGCTGGCAAAGGCTTTATTTGTTCAAGTGGTCTGTGTGGACCCCTGCTGGCAAAGGCTTTAAGTGTTCAAGCGACGTTTGCTGCACTCTGCTGGGAAAGGCTTTAGGTGTTCAAGTGCTGAGTGCTGCCCCATGCTGGCAAAGGCTTTAGGTGTTCAAGTGGTGTGTGCTGCCCACTGCTGGCAATGGCTTCAGGTGTTCAAGTGGTGTGTGCTGCCCCCTGCTGGCAAAGGCTTTATTTGTTCAAGTGGTCTGTGTGGACCCCTGCTGGCAAAGGCTTTAAGTGTTCAAGCGACGTTTGCTGCACTCTGCTGGGAAAGGCTTTAGGTGTTCAAGTGGTGTGTGCTGCCCGATGCTGGCAAAGGCTTTAGGTGTTCAAGTGGTGTGTGCTGCCCCCTGCTGGCAAAGGCTTTAGGTGTTCAAGTGGTGTGTGCTGCCCCCTGCTGACAGTGGCTTTAGGCGTTCAAGTGGTGCGCTGCACCCTGCTGGCAAAGGCTTTAGGTGTTCAAGTGGTGCGAAACACCCCTCCTGGCAAAGGCTTTAGTTGTTCAAATGGTGTGTGCTGCCCCCTGCTGGCAAAGGCTTTAGTTGTTCAAGTGGTATGCTGACCCCTCCTGACAAAGGCTTTAGTTGTTCAATTGGTGTGTGCTGCCCCCTGCTGGAAAAGCTTTAGGTGTTTAAGTGGTGTGTGCTGCCCCTGATGGCTAGGGCTTCAGGTGTTCAAGTGGTGTGTGCTGCCCCCTGCTGGCAAAGTCTTTAGGTGTTCGAGTGGTGTGTGCTGCCCCCTGCTGGCAAACGCTTTAGGTTTTCAATTGGTGTGTGCTGCCCCCTGCTGGCAAATGCTTTAGGTGTTCAATTGGTGCGCTGCCCCTGCTGGAACCGGCTTCAGATTTTCAAGTGGTGTGTGCTGCCCCCTGCTGTCAAAGGCTTTAGGATTTCAACTGCTGTGCTGCCCCCTGCTGGCAATGGATTTATGTGTTCAAGTGGTGTGCGCTGCCCCCTGCTGGCAGTGGCTTCAGGTGTTCAAGTGGTGTGTGCTGCCCCCTGTTGGCAAATGCTTTATTTGTTCAAGTGGTGTGTGCTGCCCCCTGCTGGCAAAGTCTGTATTTGTTCAACTGGTGTGTGCTGCCCCCTGCTGGCGAAGGCTTTAGTTGTTCAAGTGGAGTGTGCTGCCCCCTGCTGGCAAAAGCTTTAGGTTTTCTTTTGGTGAGTTCTGCACCCTGTTGGCAAAGGCGTTTTGTGTTCAAGTGGTGTGCGCTGCCCCCTGCTGGCAATGGCATCAGGTGTTCAGGTGGTGTGTGCTGCCCCCTGCTGCCAAAGGCTTTAGGTGTTCAAGTGGTGTGTGCTGATCACTGCTGGCAAAGGCTTTAGTTGTTTAAGTGGTGTGTGCTGCCCCCTGCTGGCAATGGCTTTAGGTGTTCAAGTGGTGCGCTGCACCCTGCTGGCAAAGGTTTTAGGTTTTCAAGTGGTGCGAAGCACCCCTCCTGGCAAAGGTTTTAGTTGTTCAAGTGGTGTGTGCTGCCCCCTGCTGGCAAAGGCTTTAGTTGTTCAACTGGTGTGTGCTGCCCCCTGCTGGAAAAGCTTTAGGTGTTTAAGTGGTGTGTGCTGCCCCCTGCTGTCAAAGGCTTTAGGATTTCAAGTGCTGTGCTGCCCCCTGCTGGCAAAGGATTTATGTGTTCAAGTGGTGTGCCCTGCCCTTTGCTGTCCGTGGCATCAGGTGTTCAAGTGGTGTGTGCTGCCCCCTGCTGGCAAAGGCTTTATGTGTTCAAGTGATGTGTGCTGCCCCCTGCTGGCAATGGCTTCAGGTGTTCAAGTGGTGTGTACTGCCCCCTGCTGGCAAAGGCTTTATTTGTTCAAGTGGTCTGTGTGGACCCCTGCTGGCAAAGGCTTTAAGTGTTCAAGTGACGTTTGCTGCACTCTGCTGGGAAAGGCTTTAGGTGTTCAAATGCTGTGTGCTGCCCCCTGCTGGCAAAGGCTTTAGGTGTTCAAGTGGTGTGTGCTGGCCCCTGCTGGCAATGGCTTCAGGTGCTAAGTGCTGTGTGCTGCACCATGCTGGCAAAGGCTTTAGGTGTTCAAGTGGTGTGTGCTGCCCCCTGCTGGCAAAGGCTTTAAGTGTTCAAGTGACGTTTGCTGCACTCTGCTGGGAAAGGCTTTAGGTGTTCAAGTGGTGTGTGCTGCCCCCTGCTGGCAGTGGCTTTAGGCGTTCAAGTGGTGCGCTGCACCTTGCTGGCAAAGGCTTTAGGTGTTCAAGTGGTGCGAAACACCCCTCCTGTCAAAGGCTTTAGTTGTTCAAGTGGTGTGTGCTGCCCCCTGCTGGCAAAGGCTTTAGGTGTTCAAGTGGTGTGCTGACCCCTCCTGTCAAAGGCTTTAGTTGTTCAAGTGGTGTGTGCTGCCCCCTGCTGGAAAAGCTTTAGGTGTTTAAGTGGTGTGTGCTGCCCCTGCTGGCTAGGGCTTCAGGTGTTCAAGTGGTGTGTGCTGCCCCCTGCTGGCAAAGGCTTTAGGTGTTCGAGTGGAGTGTGCTGCTCCCTGCTGGCAAAAGCTTTAGGTTTTCTTTTGGTGAGTTCTGCACCCTGTTGGCAAAGGGTTTTTGTGTTCAAGTGGTGTCCGCTGCCCCCTGCTGGCAATGGCTTCAGGTGTTCAAGTGGTGTGTGCTGCCCCCTGCTGGCAAAGGCTTTAGGTGTTCAAGTGGTGTGTGCTGATCCCTGCTGGCAAAGGCTTTAGTTGTTTAAGTGGTGTGTGCTGCACCCTGCAGGCAATGGCTTTAGGTGTTCAAGTGGTGCGCTGCACCCTGCTGGCAAAATCTTTAGGTGTTCAAGTGGTGCGAAGCACCCCTCCTGGCAAAGGCTTTAGTTGTTCAAGTGGTGTGTGCTGATCCCTGCTGGCAAAGGCTTTAGTTGTTCAAGTGGTGTGTGCTGCCCCCTGCTGGCAAAGGCTTAAGGTGTTCAAGTGGTGAGCTGACCCCTCCTGACAAAGGCTTTAGTTGTTCAATTGGTGTGTGCTGCCCCCTGCTGGAAAAGCTTTAGGTGTTTAAGTGGTGTGTGCTGCCCCCTGCTGGCAAAGGCTTCAGCTGTTCAAGTGGTGTGTGCTGCCCCCTGCTGTCAAAGGCTTTAGGATTTCAAGTGCTGTGCTGCCCCCTGCTGGCAAAGGATTTAAGTGTTCAAGTGGTGTGCCCTGCCCCCTGCTGTCCGTGGCATCAGGTGTTCAAGTGGTGTGTGCTGCCCCCTGCTGGCAATGGCTTCAGGTGTTCAAGTGGTGTGTGCTGCCCCCTGCTGGCAAAGGCTTTATTTGTTCAAGTGGTCTGTGTGGACCCCTGCTGGCCAAGGCTTTAAATTTTCAAGCGACGTTTGCTGCACTCTGCTGGGAAAGGCATTAGGTGTTCAAGTGCTGTGTTCTGCCCCCTGCTGGCAAAGGCTTCAGGTGTTCAAGTGGTGTGTGCTGCCCCCTGCTGTCAATGGCTTCAGGTGTTCAAGTGGTGTGTGCTGGCCCCTGCTGTCAATGGCTTCAGGTGTTCAAGTGGTGTGTGCTGCCCTCTGCTGACAAAGGCTTTAGGTGTTCAAGTGGTGTGTGCTGCCCCCTGCTGGCAAAGGCTTTAAGTGTTCAAGTGACGTTTGCTGCACTCTGCTGGGAAAGGCTTTAGGTGTTCAAGTGGTGTGTTCTGCCCCCTGCTGGCAGTGGCTATAGGCGTTCAAGTGGTGCGCTGCACCTTGCTGGCAAAGGCTTTAGGTGTTCAAGTGGTGCGAAACACCCCTCCTGGCAAAGGCTTTAGGTGTTCAAGTGGTGTGTGCTGCCCCCTGCTGGCAAAGGCTTTAGGTGTTCAAGTGGTGTGCTGACCCCTCCTGTCAAAGGCTTTAGTTGTTCAAGTAGTGTGTGCTGCCCCCTGCTGGAAAAGCTTTAGG
Organism: Isurus oxyrinchus; assembly: GCA_026770705.1. NCBI lineage: Eukaryota > Metazoa > Chordata > Chondrichthyes > Lamniformes > Lamnidae > Isurus > Isurus oxyrinchus. Next base: position 5,240,811 of record JANJGN010000045.1, read on the forward strand.
TGTTTAAGTGGTGTGTGCTGCCCCTGCTGGCTAGGGCTTCAGGTGTTCAAGTGGCGTGTGCTGCCCCCTGCTGGCAAAGGCTTTAGGTGTTCAAGTGGAGTGTGCTGCCCCCTGCTGGCAAAAGCTTTAGGTTTTCTTTTGGTGAGTTCTGCCCCCTGTTGCCACAGGCTTTTTGTGTTCAAGTGGTGTGCGCTGCCCCCTGCTGGCAATGGCTTCAGGTGTTCAAGTGGTGTGTGCTGATCCCTGCTGGCAAAGGCTTTAGTTGTTTAAGTGGTGTGTGCTGCCCCCTGCTGGCAATGGCTTTAGATGTTCAAGTGGTGCGCTGCACCCTGCTGGCAAAAGCTTTAGGTGTTCAAGTGGTGCGAAGCACCCCTCCTGGCAAAGGCTTTAGTTGTTCAAGTGGTGTGTGCTGATCCCTGCTGGCAAAGGCTTTAGGTGTTCAAGTGGTGAGCTGACCCCTCCTGTCAAAGGCTTTATTTGTTCAAGTGGTCTGTGTGGACCCCTGCTGGCCAAGGCTTTAAATTTTCAAGCGACGTTTGCTGCACTCTGCTGGGAAAGGCTTTAGGTGTTCAAGTGGTGTGTGCTGCCCCCTGCTGTCAATGGCTTCAGGTGTTCAGGTGGTGTGTGCTGCCCCCTGCTGTCAATGGCTTCAGGTGTTCAAGTGGTGTGTGCTGCCCCCTGCTGACAAAGGCTTCAGGTGTTCAAGTGGTGTGTGCTGCCCCCTGCTGGCAAAGGCTAAAGGTGTTCAAGTGGTGTGTGCTGCCCCATGCTGGCAAAGGCTTTAGGTGTTCAAGTGGTGTGTACTGCCCCCTGCTGGCAGTGGCTTTAGGCGTTCAAGTGGTGCGCTGCACCCTGCTGGCAAAAGCTTTAGGTGTTCAAGTGGTGCGAAGCACCCCTCCTGGCAAAGGCTTTAGTTGTTCAAGTGGGTTGTGCTGCCCCCTGCTGGCAAAGGCTTTAGGTGTTCAAGTGGTATGCTGACCCCTCCTGTCAAAGGCTTTAGCGGTTCAAGTGGTGTGTGCTGCCCCCTGCTGGAAAAGCTTTAGGTGTTTAAGTGGTGTGTGCTGCCCCTGCTGGCTAGGGCTTCAGGTGTTCAAGTGGTGTGTGCTGCCTCCTGCTGGCAAAGTCTTTAGGTGTTCGAGTGGTGTGTGCTGCCCCCTGCTGGCAAATGCTTTAGGTTTTCAATTGGTGTGTGCTGCCCCCTGCTGGCAAAGGCTTTAGGTGTTCAAGTGTTGTGTGCTGCACCCTGCTGGCAAACGCTTTAGGTTTTCAATTGGTGTGTGCTGCCCCCTGCTGGCAAAGGCTTTAGGTGTTCAAGTGGTTTGCTGCCCCCTGCTGGCAAAGGCTTTAGGTGTTCAATTGGTGCGATGCCCCTGCTGGCAACGGCTTCAGATTTTCAAGTGGTGTGTGCTGCCCCCTGCTGTCAAAGGCTTTAGGATTTCAAGTGCTGTGCTGCCCCCTGCTGGCAATGGATTTATGTGTTCAAGTGGTGGGCACTGCCCCCTGCTGGCAATGGCTTCAGGTGTTCAAGTGGTGTGTGCTGCCCCCTGTTGGCAAATGCTTTATTTGTTCAAGTGGTGTGTGCTGCCCCCTGCTGGCAGTGACTGTAGGTGTTCAACTGGTGTGTCCTGCACTCTGCTGGGAAAGGATTTAGGTGTTCAAGTGGTGTGTGCTGCTGCCGGCTGGCAAAACTTTACTTGTTCGAGAGGTGTGCTGCCCCCTGCTGGCAAAGTCTGTATTTGTTCAAGTGGTGTGTGCTGCCCCCTGCTGGCAAAAGCTTTAGGTTTTCTTTTGGTGAGTTCTGCCCCCTGTTGGCAAAGGCTTTTTGTGTTCAAGTGGTGTGCGCTGCCTCCTGCTGGCAATGGCTTCAGGTGTTCAAGTGGTGTGCGCTGTATCCTGCTGGCAAAGGCTTTAGGTGTTCAAGTGGTGTGTGTTGCTGCCTGCTGGCAAAGGCTTTAGGTGTTCAAGTGGTGCGCTGCACCCTGACTGGCAAAGGCTTTAGGTGTTTAAGTGGTGTGTGCTGCCCCCTGCTGGCAAAGGCTTTAGGTGTTCAAATGGTGCGCTGCCCCTGCTGGCTATGGCTTCAGGTTTTCAAGTGTTGTGTGCTGCCCACTGCTGGCAAAGGCTTTGGGAGTTCAAGTGGTGTGCTGCCCCCTGCTGGCAAAGCATTTATGTGTTCAGGTGGTGTGCGCTGCCCCCGGCCTGCAATGGCTTCAGGTGTTCATGTGGTGTGTGCTGCCCCATGCTGGCAAAGGCTTTATTTGTTCAAGTGGTGTGTGCTGCCCCCTGCTGGCAAAATCTGTAGATGTTCAACTGGTGGGTGCTGCACTCTGCTCGGAAAGGCTTTAGGTGTTCAAGTGGTGTGTGCTGCCCCCTCCTGGCAAAGGCTTTAGGTGTTCAAGTGGTGTGTGCTGCCCCCTGCTGGAAAAAGCTTTAGGTTTCAAGTGGTGTGTGCTGCACCCTGCTGGCAAAGACTGTAGGTTTTCAACTGGTGGGTGCCGCTCTCTGCTGGGAAAGGCTTTAGATGTTCAAGTGGTGTGTGCTGCCCCCTCCTGGCAAAGGCTTTAGGTGTTCAAGTGGTGTGTGCTGCCCCCTACTGGAAAAAGCTTTAGGTGTTCAAGTGGTGTGTGCTGCACCCTGCTGGCAAAGGCTTTAGGTGTTCAAGTGGTGTGTGCTGTCCCCTGCTGGCAAAAGCTTTAGGTGTTCAAGTGGTGTGTGCTGCCCCCTGCTGGCAATGTCATTAGGTGTTCAAATGGTGTATGCTGCCCCTGCTGGCTACGGCTTCAGGTTTTCAAGTATTGTGTGTTGCCCCCTGCTGGCAAAGGCTTTAGGTGTTCAAGTGGTGTGTGCTGCCACCTGCTGGAAAAAGCTTTAGGTGTTCAAGTGGTGTGTGCTGCCCCCTACTGGCAAAGACTGTAGGTTTTCAACTGGTGGGTGCCGCTCTCTGCTGGGAAAGGCTTTAGATGTTCAAGTGGTGTGTGCTGCCCCCTCCTGGCAAAGGCTTTAGGTGTTCAAGTGGTGTGTGCTGCCCCCTGCTGGAAAAAGCTTTAGGTGTTCAAGTGGTATGTGCTGCACCCTGCTGGCAAAGGCTTTAGGTGTTCAAGTGGTGTGTGGTGCCCCCTGCTGGCAATGTCATTAGGTGTTCAAATGGTGTATGCTGCCCCATGCTGGCAAAGGCTGCAGGTATTCAAGTGGTGTGTTCTGCATCCTGCTGGCAAAGGCTTTAGGAGTTCAAGTGGTGTGCGCTGCCACTGCTGGCAAATACTTTAGGTTTTCAATTGGTGTGTGCTTCCCCCTGCTGGCAAAGGCCTAGGTGTTCAAGTGGTTTGCTGCCCCTTGCTGGCAAAGGCTTTAGGTGTTCTATTGGTGCGCTGCCCCTGCTGGCTACGGCTTCAGTTTTTCAAGTATTGTGTGCTGCCCCCTGCTGGCAAAGGCTTTAGGTGTTCAAGTGGTGTGCTGCCCCCTGCTGGCAAAGGATTTAGGTGTTCAAGTGGTGTGCGCTGCCCCCTGCTGGCAATGGCTTCAGGTGTTCATGTGGTGTGCGCTGCCCCATGCTGGCAAAGGCTTTATTTGTTCAAGTGGTGTGTGCTGCCCCCTGCTGGCAAAGACTGTAGGTGTTCACCTGGTGGGTGCTGCACTCTGCTGGGAAAGGCTTTAGGTGTTCAAGTGCTGTGTGCTGCCCCCTCCTGGCAAAGGCTTTAGGTGTTCAAGTGGTGTGTGCTGCCCCCTGCTGGTAAAAGCTTTAGGTGTTCAAGTGGTGTGTGCTGCACCCTCTGGTAATGACTTTCGCTGTTCGAAAGGCGTATGCTGCCCCCTGCTGGCAAAGGCTTTAGGTGTTCAAGTGGTGTGTGCTGTCCCCTGCTGGCAAAAGCTTTAGGTGTTCAAGTGGTGTGTGCTGCCCCCTGCTGTCAAAGGCTTTAGGATTTCAAGTGCTGTGCTGCCCCCTGCTGGCAATGGATTTATGTGTTCAAGTGGTGTGTGCTGCCCCCTGTTGGCAAATGCTTTATTTTTTCAAGTGGTGTGTGCTGCCCCCTGCTGGCAAAGTCTGTATTTGTTCAATTGGTGTGTGCTGCCCCCTGCTGGCGAAGGCTTTAGGTGTTCAAGTGGAGTGTGCTGCCCCCTGCTGGCAAAAGCTTTAGCTTTTCTTTTGGTGAGTTCTGCCCACTGTTGGCAAAGGCTTTTTGTGTTCAAGTGGTGTGCGCTGCCCCCTGCTGGCAATGGCTTCAGGTGTTCAGGTGGTGTGTGCTGCCCCCTGCTGCCAAAGGCTTTAGGTGTTCAAGTGGTGTGTGCTGATCACTGCTGGCAAAGGCTTTAGTTGTTTAAGTGGTGTGTGCTGCCCCCTGCTGGCAATGGCTTTAGGTGTTCAAGTGGTGCGCTGCACCCTGCTGGCAAAGGTTTTAGGCGTTCAAGTGGTGCGAAGCACCCCTCCTGGCAAAGGCTTTAGTTGTTCAAGTGGTGTGTGCTGATCCCTGCTGGCAAAGGCTTTAGTTGTTCAAGTGGTGTGTGCTGCCTCCTGCTGGCAAAGGCTTTAGGTGTTCAAGTGGTGAGCTGACCCCTCCTGTCAAAGGCTTTAGTTGTTCAATTGGTGTGTGCTGCCCCCTGCTGGAAAAGCTTTAGGTGTTTAAGTGGTGTGTGCTGCCCCCTGCTGGCAGAGGCTTCAGGTGTTCAAGTGGTGTGTGCTGCCCCCTGCTGTCAAAGGCTTTAGGATTTCAAGTGCTGTGCTGCCCCCTGCTGGCAAAGGATTTATGTGTTCAAGTGGTGTGCCCTGCCCCCTGCTGTCCGTGGCATCAGGTGTTCAAGTGGTGTGTGCTGCCCCCTCCTGGCAGTGGCTTCAGGTGTTCAAGTGGTGTGTACTGCCCCCTGCTGGCAAAGGCTTTATTTGTTCAAGTGGTCTGTGTGGACCCCTGCTGGCAAAGGCTTTAAGTGTTCAAGCGACTTTTGCTGCACTCTGCTGGGAAAGGTTTTAGGTTTTCAAGTGCTGTGTGCTGCCCCATCCTGGCAAAGGCTTTAGGTGTTCAAGTGGTGTGTGCTGCCCCCTGCTGGCAAAGGCTTTAAGTGTTCAAGTGACGTTTGCTGCACTCTGCAGGGAAAGGCTTTAAGTGTTTAAGTGGTGTGTGCTGTACCCTGCTGGCAGTGGCTTTAGGCGTTCAAGTGGTGCGCTGCACCCTGCTGGCAAAGGCTTTAGGTGTTCAAGTGGTGCGAAACACCCCTCCTGGCAAAGGCTTTAGGTGTTCAAGTGGTGTGTGCTGCCCCCTGCTGGCAAAGGCTTTAGGTGTTCAAGTGGTGTGCTGACCCCTCCTGTCAAAGGCTTTAGTTGTTCAAGTGGTGTGTGCTGCCCCCTGCTGGAAAAGCTTTAGGTGTTTAAGCGGTGTGTGCTGCCCCTGCTGGCTAGGGCTTCAGGTGTTCAAGTGGTGTGTGCTGCCCCCTGCTGGCAAAGGCTTTAGGTGTTCGAGTGGAGTGTGCTGCCCCCTGCTGGCAAAAGCTTTAGGTTTTCTTTTGGTGAGTTCTGCCCCCTGTTGGCAAAGGCTTTTTGTGTTCAAGTGGTGTGCGCTGCCCCCTGCTGGCAATGGCTTCAGGTGTTCAAGTGGTGTGTGCTGCCCCCTGCTGGCAAAGGCTTTAGGTGTTCAAGTGGTGTGTGCTGATCCCTGCTGGCAAAGGCTTTAGTTGTTTAAGTGGTGTGTGCTGCCCCCTGCTGGCAATGGCTTTAGGTGTTCAAGTGGTGCGGTGCACCCTGCTGGCAAAAGCTTTAGGTGTTCAAGTGGTGCGAAGCACCCCTCCTGGCAAAGGCTTTAGTTGTTCAAGTGGTGTGTGCTAATCCCTGCTGGCAAAGGCTTTAGGTGTTCAAGTGGTGAGCTGACCCCTCCTGTCAAAGGCTTTAGTTGTTCAATTGGTGTGTGCTGCCCCCTGCTGGAAAAGCTTTAGGTGTTTAAGTGGTGTGTGCTGCCCCCTGCTGGCAAAGGCTTCAGGTGTTCAAGTGATGTGCCCTGCCCCCTGCTGTCCGTGGCATCAGGTGTTCAAGTGGTGTGTGCTGCCCCCTGCTGGCAATGGCTTCAGGTGTTCAAGTGGTGTGTGCTGCCCCCTGCTGGCAAAGGCTTTATTTGTTCAAGTGGTCTGTGTGGACCCCTGCTGGCCAAGGCTTTAAATTTTCAAGCGACGTTTGCTGCACTCTGCTGGGAAAGGCTTTAGGTGTTCAAGTGCTGTGTGCTGCCCCCTGCTGGCAAAGGCTTCAGGTGTTCAAGTGGTGTGTGCTGCCCCCTGCTGTCAATGGCTTCAGGTGTTCAAGTGTTGTGCGCTGCCCCCTGCTGACAATGGCTTCAGGTGTTCATGTGGTGTGCGCTGCCCCATGCTGGCAAAGGCTTTCTTTGTTCAAGTGGTGTGTGCTGCCCCCTGCTGGCAAAGACTGTAGGTGTTCACCTGGTGGGTGCTGCACTCTGCTGGGAAATGCTTAAGGTGTTCAATTGGTGTGTGCTGCCCCCTCCTGGCAAAGGCTTTAGGTCTTCAAGTGGTGTGTGCTGACCCCTTATGGAAAAAGCTTTAGGTGTTCAAGTTGTGTGTGCTGCCCCCTGCTGACAAACTCTGTAGGTGTTCAACTGGTGGGTGCTGCACTCTGCTGGGAAAGGCTTTAGGTGTTCAAGTGGTGTGTGCTGCCCCCTCCTGGCAAAGGCTTTAGGTGTTCAAGTGGTGTGTGCTGCCCCCTGCTGGTAAAAGCTTTAGGTGTTCAAGTGGTGTGTGCTGCACCCTCTGGTAATGACTTTCGCTGTTCGAAAGGCGTATGCTGCCCCCTGCTGGCAAAGGCTTTAGGTGTTCAAGTGGTGTGTGCTGTCCCCTGCTGGCAAAAGCTTTAGGTGTTCAAGTGGTGTGTGCTGCCCCCTGCTGTCAAAGGCTTTAGGATTTCATGTGGTGTGCTGCCCCCTGCTGGCAATGGATTTATGTGTTCAAGTGGTGTGCGCTGCCCCCTGCTGGCAGTGGCTTCAGGTGTTCAAGTGGTGTGTGCTGCCCCCTGTTGGCAAATGCTTTATTTTTTCAAGTGGTGTGTGCTGCCCCCTGCTGGCAAAGTCTGTATTTGTTCAATTGGTGTGTGCTGCCCCCTGCTGGCGAAGGCTTTAGGTGTGCAAGTGGAGTGTGCTGCCACCTGCTGGCAAAAGCTTTAGGTTTTCTTTTGGTGAGTTCTGCCCCCTGTTGGCAAAGGCTTTTTGTGTTCAATTGGTGTGCGCTGCCCCCTGCTGGCAATGGCTTCAGGTGTTCAGGTGGTGTGTGCTGCCCCCTGCTGCCAAAGGCTTTAGGTGTTCAAGTGGTGTGTGCTGATCACTGCTGGCAAAGGCTTTAGTTGTTTAAGTGGTGTGTGCTGCCCCCTGCTGGCAATGGCTTTAGGTGTTCAAGTGGTGCGCTGCACCCTGCTGGCAAAGGTTTTAGGTGTTCAAGTGGTGCGAAGCACCCCTCCTGGCAAAGGCTTTAGTTGTTCAAGTGGTGTGTGCTGCCCCCTGCTGGCAAAGGCTTTAGGTGTTCAAGTGGTGAGCTGACCCCTCCTGTCAAAGGCTTTAGTTGTTCAATTGGTGTGTGCTGCCCCCTGCTGGAAAAGCTTTAGGTGTTTAAGTGGTGTGTGCTGCCCCCTGCTGGCAAAGGCTTCAGGTGTTCAAGTGATGTGTGCTGCCCCCTGCTGTCAAAGGCTTTAGGATTTCAAGTGCTGTGCTGCCCCCTGCTGGCAAAGGATTTATGTGTTCAAGTGGTGTGCCCTGCCCCCTGCTGTCCGTGGCATCAGGTGTTCAAGTGGTGTGTGCTGCCCCCTGCTGGCAAAGGCTTTATGTGTTCAAGTGGTGTGTGCTGCCCCCTGCTGGCAATGGCTTCAGGTGTTCAAGTGGTGTGTACTGCCCCCTGCTGGCAAAGGCTTTATTTGTTCAAGTGGTCTGTGTGGACCCCTGCTGGCAAAGGCTTTAATTGTTCAAGCGACGTTTGCTGCACTCTGCTGGGAAAGGCTTTAGGTGTTCAAGTGCTGTGTGCTGCCCCATGCTGGCAAAGGCTTTAGGTTTTCAAGTGGTGTGTGCTGGCCCCTGCTGGCAATGGCTTCAGCTGTTCAAGTGCTGAGTGCTGCCCCATGCTGGGAAAGGCTTTAGGTGTTCAAGTGGTGTGTGCTGCCCGCTGCTGGCAAAGGCTTTAAGTTTTCAAGTGACGTTTGCTGCACTCTGCTGGGAAAGGCTTCAGGTGTTCAAGTGGTGTGTGCTGCCCCCTGCTGGCAGTGGCTTTAGGCGTTCAAGTGGTGCGCTGCACCCTGCTGGCAAAGGCTTTAGGTGTTCAAGTGGTGCGAAACACCCCTCCTGGCAAAGGCTTTAGTTGTTCAAGTGGTGTGTGCTGCCCCCTGCTGGCAAAGGCTTTAGGTGTTCAAGTGGTGAGCTGACCCCTCCTGTCAAAGGCTTTAGTTGTTCAATTGGTGTGTGCTGCCCCCTGCTGGAAAAGCTTTAGGTGTTTAAGTGGTGTCTGCTGCCCCCTGCTGGCAAAGGCTTCAGGTGTTCAAGTGATGTGTGCTGCCCCCTGCTGTCAAAGGCTTTAGGATTTCAAGTGCTGTGCTGCCCCCTGCTGGCAAAGGATTTATGTGTTCAAGTGGTGTGCCCTGCCCCCTGCTGTCCGTGGCATCAGGTGTTCAAGTGGTGTGTGCTGCCCCCTGCTGGCAAAGGCTTTATGTGTTCAAGTGGTGTGTGCTGCCCCCTGCTGGCAATGGCTTCAGGTGTTCAAGTGGTGTGTACTGCCCCCTGCTGGCAAAGGCTTTATTTGTTCAAGTGGTCTGTGTGGACCCCTGCTGGCAAAGGCTTTAAGTGTTCAAGCGACGTTTGCTGCACTCTGCTGGGAAAGGCTTTAGGTGTTCAAGTGCTGTGTGCTGCCCCATGCTGCAAAGGCTTTAGGTTTTCAAGTGGTGTGTGCTGCCCCCTGCTGGCAATGGCTTCAGCTGTTCAAGTGCTGTGTGCTGCCCCATGCTGGGAAAGGCTTTAGGTGTTCAAGTGGTGTGTGCTGCCCGCTGCTGGCAAAGGCTTTAAGTTTTCAAGTGACGTTTGCTGCACTCTGCTGGGAAAGGCTTCAGCTGTTCAAGTGCTGTGTGCTGCCCCATGCTGGGAAAGGCTTTAGGTGTTCAAGTGGTGTGTGCTGCCCCCTGCTGGCAAAGGCTTTAGGTGTTCAAGTGGTGTGTGCTGATCCCTGCTGGCAAAGGCTTTAGTTGTTTAAGTGGTGTGTGCTGCCCCCTGCTGGCAATGGCTTTAGGTGTTCAAGTGGTGCGGTGCACCCTGCTGGCAAAAGCTTTAGGTGTTCAAGTGGTGCGAAGCACCCCTCCTGGCAAAGGCTTTAGTTGTTCAAGTGGTGTGTGCTGATCCCTGCTGGCAAAGGCTTTAGGTGTTCAAGTGGTGATCTGACCCCTCCTGTCAAAGGCTTTAGTTGTTCAATTGGTGTGTGCTGCCCCCTGCTGGAAAAGCTTTAGGTGTTTAAGTGGTGTGTGCTGCCCCCTGCTGGCAAAGGCTTCAGGTGTTCAAGTGATGTGCCCTGCCCCCTGCTGTCCGTGGCATTAGGTGTTCAAGTGCTGTGTTCTTCCCCCTGCTGGCAAAGGCTTCAGGTGTTCAAGTGGTGTGTGCTGCCCCCTGCTGTCAATGGCTTCAGGTGTTCAAGTGGTGTGTGCTGCCCCCTGCTGTCAATGGCTTCAGGTGTTCAAGTGGTGTGTGCTGCCCCCTGCTGACAAAGGCTTCAGGTGTTCAAGTGGTGTGTGCTGCCCCCTGCTGGCAAAGGCTAAAGGTGTTCAAGTGGTGTGTGCTGCCCCATGCTGGCAAAGGCTTTAGGTGTTCAAGTGGTGTGGGTTGATCCTTGCTGGCAAAGGCTTTAGGTGTTCAAGTGGTGTGTGCTGCCCCCTGCTGGCAGTGGCTTTAGGCGTTCAAGTGGTGCGCTGCACCCTGCTGGCAAAGGCTTTAGGTGTTCAAGTGGTGCGAAGCACCCCTCCTGGCAAAGGCTTTAGTTGTTCAAGTGGTGTGTGCTGCCCCCTGCTGGCAAAGGCTTTAGGTGTTCAAGTGGTATGCTGACCCCTCCTGTCAAAGGCTTTAGCGGTTCAAGTGGTGTGTGCTGCCCCCTGCTGGAAAAGCTTTAGGTGTTTAAGTGGTGTGTGCTGCCCCTGCTGGCTAGGGCTTCAGGTGTTCAAGTGGTGTGTGCTGCCCCCTGCTGGCAAAGTCTTTAGGTGTTCGAGTGGTGTGTGCTGCCACCTGCTGGCAAACGCTTTAGGTTTTCAATTGGTGTGTGCTGCCCCCTGCTGGCAAAGGCTTTAGGTGTTCAAGTGGTTTGCTGCCCCCTGCTGGCAAAGGCTTTAGGTGTTCAATTGGTGCGCTGCCCCTGCTGGCAACGGCTTCAGATTTTCAAGTGGTGTGTGCTGCCCCCTGCTGTCAAAGGCTTTAGGATTTCAAGTGCTGTGCTGCCCCCTGCTGGCAATGGATTTATGTGTTCAAGTGGTGTGCGCTGCCCCCTGCTGGCAATGGCTTCAGGTGTTCAAGTGGTGTGTGCTGCCCCCTGTTGGCAAATGCATTATTTGTTCAAGTGGTGTGTGCTGCCCCCTGCTGGCAAAGACTGTAGGTGTTCAACTGGTGTGTGCTGCACTCTGCTGGGAAAGGTTTTAAGTGTTCAAGTGGTGTGTGCTGCCCCCTGCTGGCAAAGTCTGTATTTGTTCAAGTGGTGTGTGCTGCACCCTGCTGGCAAAAGCTTTAGGTTTTCTTTTGGTGAGTTCTGCCCCCTGTTGGCAAAGGCTTTTTGTGTTCAAGTGGTGTGCGCTGCCCCCTGCTGGCAATGGCTTCAGGTGTTCAAGTGGTGTGTGCTGCCCCCTGCTGGCAAAGGCTTTAGGTGTTCAAGTGGTGTGTGCTGAACCCTGCTGGCAAAGGTTTTAGTTGTTTAAGTGGTGTGTGCTGCCCCCTGCTGGCAATGGCTTTCGGTGTTCAAGTGGTGCGCTGCACCCTGCTGGCAAAAGCTTTAGGTGTTCAAGTGGTGCGAAGCACCCCTCCTGGCAAAGGCTTTAGTTGTTCAAGTGGTGTGTGCTGATCCCTGCTGGCAAAGGCTTTAGTTGTTCAAGTGGTGAGCTGACCCCTCCTGTCAAAGGCTTTAGTTGTTAAATTGGTGTGTGCTGCCCCCTGCTGGAAAAGCTTTAGGTGTTTAAGTGGTGTGTGCTGCCCCCTGCTGGCAAAGGCTTCAGCTGTTCAAGTGGTGTGTGCTGCCCCCTGCTGGCAAAGGCTTCAGGTGTTCAAGTGATGTGCCCTGCCCCCTGCTGTCCGTGGCATCAGGTGTTCAAGTGGTGTGTGCTGCCCCCTGCTGGCAATGGCTTCAGGTGTTCAAGTGGTGTGTGCTGCCCCCTGCTGGCAAAGGCTTTATTTGTTCAAGTGGTCTGTGTGGATCCCTGCTGGCCAAGGCTTTAAATTTTCAAGCGACGTTTGCTGCACTCTGCTGGGAAAGGCTTTAGGTGTTCAAGTGCTGTGTGCTGCCCCCTGCTGGCAAAGGCTTCAGGTGTTCAAGTGGTGTGTGCTGCCCCCTGCTGTCAATGGCTTCAGGTGTTCAAGTGTTGTGCGCTGCCCCCTGCTGACAATGGCTTCAGGTGTTCATCTGGTGTGCGCTGCCCCATGCTGGCAAAGGCTTTCTTTGTTCAAGTGGTGTGTGCTGCCCCCTGCTGGCAAAGACTGTAGGTGTTCACCTGGTGGGTGCTGCACTCTGCTGGGAAACGCTTAAGGTGTTCAATTGGTGTGTGCTGCCCCCTCCTGGCAAAGGCTTTAGGTCTTCAAGTGGTGTGTGCTGACCCCTTATGGAAAAAGCTTTAGGTGTTCAAGTTGTGTGTGCTGCCCCCTGCTGACAAACTCTGTAGGTGTTCAACTGGTGGGTGCTGCACTCTGCTGGGAAAGGCTTTAGGTGTTCAAGTGGTGTGTGCTGCCCCCTCCTGTCAAAGGCTTTAGTTGTTCAATTGGTGTGTGCTGCCCCCTGCTGGAAAAGCTTTAGGTGTTTAAGTGGTGTGTGCTGCCCCCTGCTGGCAAAGGCTTCAGGTGTTCAAGTGATGTGCCCTGCCCCCTGCTGTCCGTGGCATTAGGTGTTCAAGTGCTGTGTTCTTCCCCCTGCTGGCAAAGGCTTCAGGTGTTCAAGTGGTGTGTGCTGCCCCCTGCTGTCAATGGCTTCAGGTGTTCAAGTGGTGTGTGCTGCCCCCTGCTGTCAATGGCTTCAGGTGTTCAAGTGGTGTGTGCTGCCCCCTGCTGACAAAGGCTTCAGGTGTTCAAGTGGTGTGTGCTGCCCCCTGCTGGCAAAGGCTAAAGGTGTTCAAGTGGTGTGTGCTGCCCCATGCTGGCAAAGGCTTTAGGTGTTCAAGTGGTGTGGGTTGATCCTTGCTGGCAAAGGCTTTAGGTGTTCAAGTGGTGTGTGCTGCCCCCTGCTGGCAGTGGCTTTAGGCGTTCAAGTGGTGCGCTGCACCCTGCTGGCAAAGGCTTTAGGTGTTCAAGTGGTGCGAAACACCCCTCCTGGCAAAGGCTTTAGTTGTTCAAGTGGTGTGTGCTGCCCCCTGCTGGCAAAGGCTTTAGGTGTTCAAGTGGTATGCTGACCCCTCCTGTCAAAGGCTTTAGCGGTTCAAGTGGTGTGTGCTGCCCCCTGCTGGAAAAGCTTTAGGTGTTTAAGTGGTGTGTGCTGCCCCTGCTGGCTAGGGCTTCATGTGTTCAAGTGGTGTGTGCTGCCCCCTGCTGGTAAAAGCTTTAGGTGTTCAAGTGGTGTGTGCTGCACCCTCTGGTAATGACTTTCGCTGTTCGAAAGGCGTATGCTGCCCCCTGCTGGCAAAGGCTTTAGGTGTTCAAGTGGTGTGTGCTGTCCCCTGCTGGCAAAAGCTTTAGGTGTTCAAGTGGTGTGTGCTGCCCCCTGCTGTCAAAGGCTTTAGGATTTCATGTGGTGTGCTGCCCCCTGCTGGCAATGGATTTATGTGTTCAAGTGGTGTGCGCTGCCCCCTGCTGGCAGTGGCTTCAGGTGTTCAAGTGGTGTGTGCTGCCCCCTGTTGGCAAATGCTTTATTTTTTCAAGTGGTGTGTGCTGCCCCCTGCTGGCAAAGTCTGTATTTGTTCAATTGGTGTGTGCTGCCCCCTGCTGGCGAAGGCTTTAGGTGTGCAAGTGGAGTGTGCTGCCACCTGCTGGCAAAAGCTTTAGGTTTTCTTTTGGTGAGTTCTGCCCCCTGTTGGCAAAGGCTTTTTGTGTTCAATTGGTGTGCGCTGCCCCCTGCTGGCAATGGCTTCAGGTGTTCAGGTGGTGTGTGCTGCCCCCTGCTGCCAAAGGCTTTAGGTGTTCAAGTGGTGTGTGCTGATCACTGCTGGCAAAGGCTTTAGTTGTTTAAGTGGTGTGTGCTGCCCCCTGCTGGCAATGGCTTTAGGTGTTCAAGTGGTGCGCTGCACCCTGCTGGCAAAGGTTTTAGGTGTTCAAGTGGTGCGAAGCACCCCTCCTGGCAAAGGCTTTAGTTGTTCAAGTGGTGTGTGCTGCCCCCTGCTGGCAAAGGCTTTAGGTGTTCAAGTGGTGAGCTGACCCCTCCTGTCAAAGGCTTTAGTTGTTCAATTGGTGTGTGCTGCCCCCTGCTGGAAAAGCTTTAGGTGTTTAAGTGGTGTGTGCTGCCCCCTGCTGGCAAAGGCTTCAGGTGTTCAAGTGATGTGTGCTGCCCCCTGCTGTCAAAGGCTTTAGGATTTCAAGTGCTGTGCTGCCCCCTGCTGGCAAAGGATTTATGTGTTCAAGTGGTGTGCCCTGCCCCCTGCTGTCCGTGGCATCAGGTGTTCAAGTGGTGTGTGCTGCCCCCTGCTGGCAAAGGCTTTATGTGTTCAAGTGGTGTGTGCTGCCCCCTGCTGGCAATGGCTTCAGGTGTTCAAGTGGTGTGTACTGCCCCCTGCTGGCAAAGGCTTTATTTGTTCAAGTGGTCTGTGTGGACCCCTGCTGGCAAAGGCTTTAAGTGTTCAAGCGACGTTTGCTGCACTCTGCTGGGAAAGGCTTTAGGTGTTCAAGTGCTGTGTGCTGCCCCATGCTGGCAAAGGCTTTAGGTTTTCAAGTGGTGTGTGCTGCCCCCTGCTGGCAATGGCTTCAGCTGTTCAAGTGCTGTGTGCTGCCCCATGCTGGGAAAGGCTTTAGGTGTTCAAGTGGTGTGTGCTGCCCGCTGCTGGCAAAGGCTTTAAGTTTTCAAGTGACGTTTGCTGCACTCTGCTGGGAAAGGCTTCAGCTGTTCAAGTGCTGTGTGCTGCCCCATGCTGGGAAAGGCTTTAGGTGTTCAAGTGGTGTGTGCTGCCCCCTGCTGGCAAAGGCTTTAGGTGTTCAAGTGGTGTGTGCTGATCCCTGCTGGCAAAGGCTTTAGTTGTTTAAGTGGTGTGTGCTGCCCCCTGCTGGCAATGGCTTTAGGTGTTCAAGTGGTGCGGTGCACCCTGCTGGCAAAAGCTTTAGGTGTTCAAGTGGTGCGAAGCACCCCTCCTGGCAAAGGCTTTAGTTGTTCAAGTGGTGAGCTGACCCCTCCTGTCAAAGGCTTTAGTTGTTCAATTGGTGTGTGCTGCCCCCTGCTGGAAAAGCTTTAGGTGTTTAAGTGGTGTGTGCTGCCCCCTGCTGGCAAAGGCTTCAGGTGTTCAAGTGATGTGCCCTGCCCCCTGCTGTCCGTGGCATTAGGTGTTCAAGTGCTGTGTTCTTCCCCCTGCTGGCAAAGGCTTCAGGTGTTCAAGTGGTGTGTGCTGCCCCCTGCTGTCAATGGCTTCAGGTGTTCAAGTGGTGTGTGCTGCCCCCTGCTGTCAATGGCTTCAGGTGTTCAAGTGGTGTGTGCTGCCCCCTGCTGACAAAGGCTTCAGGTGTTCAAGTGGTGTGTGCTGCCCCCTGCTGGCAAAGGCTAAAGGTGTTCAAGTGGTGTGTGCTGCCCCATGCTGGCAAAGGCTTTAGGTGTTCAAGTGGTGTGGGTTGATCCTTGCTGGCAAAGGCTTTAGGTGTTCAAGTGGTGTGTGCTGCCCCCTGCTGGCAGTGGCTTTAGGCGTTCAAGTGGTGTGCTGCACCCTGCTGGCAAAGGCTTTAGGTGTTCAAGTGGTGCGAAGCACCCCTCCTGGCAAAGGCTTTAGTTGTTCAAGTGGTGTGTGCTGCCCCCTGCTGGCAAAGGCTTTAGGTGTTCAAGTGGTATGCTGACCCCTCCTGTCAAAGGCTTTAGCGGTTCAAGTGGTGTGTGCTGCCCCCTGCTGGAAAAGCTTTAGGTGTTTAAGTGGTGTGTGCTGCCCCTGCTGGCTAGGGCTTCAGGTGTTCAAGTGGTGTGTGCTGCCCCCTGCTGGCAAAGTCTTTAGGTGTTCGAGTGGTGTGTGCTGCCTCCTGCTGGCAAACGCTTTAGGTTTTCAATTGGTGTGTGCTGCCCCCTGCTGGCAAAGGCTTTAGGTGTTCAAGTGGTTTGCTGCCCCCTGCTGGCAAAGGCTTTAGGTGTTCAATTGGTGCGCTGCCCCTGCTGGCAACGGCTTCAGATTTTCAAGTGGTGTGTGCTGCCCCCTGCTGTCAAAGGCTTTAGGATTTCAAGTGCTGTGCTGCCCCCTGCTGGCAATGGATTTATGTGTTCAAGTGGTGTGCGCTGCCCCCTGCTGGCAATGGCTTCAGGTGTTCAAGTGGTGTGTGCTGCCCCCTGTTGGCAAATGCTTTATTTGTTCAAGTGGTGTGTGCTGCCCCCTGCTGGCAAAGACTGTAGGTGTTCAACTGGTGTGTGCTGCACTCTGCTGGGAAAGGTTTTAAGTGTTCAAGTGGTGTGTGCTGCCCCCTGCTGGCAAAGTCTGTATTTGTTCAAGTGGTGTGTGCTGCACCCTGCTGGCAAAAGCTTTAGGTTTTCTTTTGGTGAGTTCTGCCCCCTGTTGGCAAAGGCTTTTTGTGTTCAAGTGGTGTGCGCTGCGCCCTGCTGGCAATGGCTTCAGGTGTTCAAGTGGTGTGTGCTGCCCCCTGCTGGCAAAGGCTTTAGGTGTTCAAGTGGTGTGTGCTGAACCCTGCTGGCAAAGGTTTTAGTTGTTTAAGTGGTGTGTGCTGCCCCCTGCTGGCAATGGCTTTCGGTGTTCAAGTGGTGCGCTGCACCCTGCTGGCAAAAGCTTTAGGTGTTCAAGTGGTGCGAAGCACCCCTCCTGGCAAAGGCTTTAGTTGTTCAAGTGGTGTGTGCTGATCCCTGCTGGCAAAGGCTTTAGTAGTTCAAGTGGTGAGCTGACCCCTCCAGTCAAAGGCTTTAGTTGTTCAATTGGTGTGTGCTGCCCCCTGCTGGAAAAGCTTTAGGTGTTTAAGTGGTGTGTGCTGCCCCCTGCTGGCAAAGGCTTCAGCTGTTCAAGTGGTGTGTGCTGCCCCCTGCTGTCAAAGGCTTTAGGATTTCAAGTGCTGTGCTGCCCCCTGCTGGCAAAGGATTTAGGTGTTCAAGTGGTGTGCCCTGCCCCCTGCTGTCCGTGGCATCAGGTGTTCAAGTGGTGTGTGCTGCCCCCTGCTGGCAATGGCTTCAGGTGTTCAAGTGGTGTGTGCTGCCCCCTGCTGGCAAAGGCTTTATTTGTTCAAGTGGTCTGTGTGGACCCCTGCTGGCCAAGGCTTTAAATTTTCAAGCGACGTTTGCTGCACTCTGCTGGGAAAGGCATTAGGTGTTCAAGTGCTGTGTGCTGCCCCCTGCTGGCAAAGGCTTTAGGTGTTCAAGTGGTGAGCTGACCCCTCCTGTCAAAGGCTTTAGTTGTTCAATTGGTGTGTGCTGCCCCCTGCTGGAAAAGCTTTAGGTGTTTAAGTGGTGTGCGCTGCCCCCTGCTGGCAATGGCTTCAGGTGTTCAAGTGCTGTGTGCTGCCCCCTGTTGGCAAATGCTTTATTTGTTCAAGTGCTGTGTGCTGCCCCCTGCTGGCAAAGTCTGTATTTGTTCAAGTGGTGTGTGCTGCACCCTGCTGGCAAAAGCTTTTGGTTTTCTTTTGGTGAGTTCTGCCCCCTGTTGGCAAAGGCTTTTTGTGTTCAAGTGGTGTGCGCTGCCCCCTGCTGGCAATGGCTTCAGGTGTTCAAGTGGTGTGTGCTGCCCCCTGCTGGCAAAGGCTTTAGGTGTTCAAGTGGTGTGTGCTGAACCCTGCTGGCAAAGGTTTTAGTTGTTTAAGTGGTGTGTGCTGCCCCCTGCTGGCAATGGCTTTCGGTGTTCAAGTGGTGCGCTGCACCCTGCTGGCAAAAGCTTTAGGTGTTCAAGTGGTGCGAAGCACCCCTCCTGGCAAAGGCTTTAGTTGTTCAAGTGGTGTGTGCTGATCCCTGCTGGCAAAGGCTTTAGTTGTTCAAGTGGTGAGCTGACCCCTCCTGTCAAAGGCTTTAGTTGTTCAATTGGTGTGTGCTGCCCCCTGCTGGAAAAGCTTTAGGTGTTTAAGTGGTGTGTGCTGCTCCCTGCTGGCAAAGGCTTCAGGTGTTCAAGTGGTGTGTGCTGCCCCCTGCTGTCAAAGGCTTTAGGATTTCAAGTGCTGTGCTGCCCCCTGCTGGCAAAGGATTTAGGTGATCAAGTGGTGTGCCCTGCCACCTGCTGTCCGTGGCATCAGGTGTTCAAGTGGTGTGTGCTGCCCCCTGCTGGCAATGGCTTCAGGTGTTCAAGTGGTGTGTGCTGCCCCCTGCTGGCAAAGGCTTTATTTGTTCAAGTGGTCTGTGTGGACCCCTGCTGGCCAAGGCTTTAAATTTTCAAGTGACGTTTGCTGCACTCTGCTGGGAAAGGCATTAGGTGTTCAAGTGCTGTGTGCTGCCCCCTGCTGGCAAAGGCTTTAGGTGTTCAAGTGGTGAGCTGACCCCTCCTGTCAAAGGCTTTAGTTGTTCAATTGGTGTGTGCTGCCCCCTGCTGGAAAAGTTTTAGGTGTTTAAGTGGTGTGTGCTGCCCCCTGCTGGCAAAGGCTTCAGGTGTTCAAGTGATGTGTGCTGCCCCCTGCTGTCAAAGGCTTTAGGATTTCAAGTGCTGTGCTGCCCCCTGCTGGCAAAGGATTTATGTGTTCAAGTGGTGTGCCCTGCCCCCTGCTGTCCGTGGCATCAGGTGTTCAAGTGGTGTGTGCTGCCCCCTGCTGGCAAAGGCTTTATGTGTTCAAGTGGTGTGTGCTGCCCCCTGCTGGCAATGGCTTCAGGTGTTCAAGTGGTGTGTACTGCCCCCTGCTGGCAAAGGCTTTATTTGTTCAAGTGGTCTGTGTGGACCCCTGCTGGCAAAGGCTTTAAGTGTTCAAGCGACGTTTGCTGCACTCTGCTGGGAAAGGCTTTAGGTGTTCAAGTGCTGTGTGCTGCCCCATGCTGGCAAAGGCTTTAGGTTTTCAAGTGGTTTGTGCTGCCCCCTGCTGGCAATGGCTTCAGCTGTTCAAGTGCTGTGTGCTGCCCCATGCTGGGAAAGGCTTTAGGTGTTCAAGTGGTGTGTGCTGCCCGCTGCTGGCAAAGGCTTTAAGTTTTCAAGTGACGTTTGCTGCACTCTGCTGGGAAAGGCTTCAGCTGTTCAAGTGCTGTGTGCTGCCCCATGCTGGGAAAGGCTTTAGGTGTTCAAGTGGTGTGTGCTGCCCCCTGCTGGCAAAGGCTTTAGGTGTTCAAGTGGTGTGTGCTGATCCCTGCTGGCAAAGGCTTTAGTTGTTTAAGTGGTGTGTGCTGCCCCCTGCTGGCAAAGGCTTTAGGTGTTCAAGTGGTGCGGTGCACCCTGCTGGCAAAAGCTTTAGGTGTTCAAGTGGTGCGAAGCACCCCTTCGGGCAAAGGCTTTAGTTGTTCAAGTGGTGTGTGCTGATCCCTGCTGGCAAAGGCTTTAGGTGTTCAAGTGGTGTGTGCTGCCCCCTGCTGGAAAAGCTTTAGGTGTTTAAGTGGTGTGTGCTGCCCCCTGCTGGCAAAGGCTTCAGGTGTCCAAGTGATGTGCCCTGCCCCCTGCTGTCCGTGGCATCAGGTGTTCAAGTGGTGTGTGCTGCCCCCTGCTGGCAATGGCTTCAGGTGTTCAAGTGGTGTGTGCTGTCCCCTGCTGGCAAAGGCTTTATTTGTTCAAGTGGTCTGTGTGGACCCCTGCTGGCCAAGGCTTTAAATTTTCAAGCGACGTTTGCTGCACTCTGCTGGGAAAGGCTTTAGGTGTTCAAGTGCTGTGTGCTGCCCCCTGCTGGCAAAGGCTTCAGGTGTTCAAGTGGTGTGTGCTGCCCCCTGCTGTCAATGGCTTCAGGTGTTCAAGTGTTGTGCGCTGCCCCCTGCTGGCAATGGCTTCAGGTGTTCATGTGGTGTGCGCTGCCCCATGCTGGCAAAGGCTTTCTTTGTTCAAGTGGTGTGTGCTGCCCCCTGCTGGCAAAGACTGTAGGTGTTCACCTGGTGGGTGCTGCACTCTGCTGGGAAACGCTTAAGGTGTTCAATTGGTGTGTGCTGCACCCTCCTGGCAAAGGCTTTAGGTCTTCAAGTGGTGTGTGCTGACCCCTTATGGAAAAAGCTTTAGGTGTTCAAGTTGTGTGTGCTGCCCCCTGCTGACAAACTCTGTAGGTGTTCAACTGGTGGGTGCTGCACTCTGCTGGGAAAGGCTTTAGGTGTTCAAGTGGTGTGTGCTGCCCCCTCCTGGCAAAGGCTTTAGGTGTTCAAGTGGTGTGTGCTGCCCCCTGCTGGTAAAAGCTTTAGGTGTTCAAGTGGTGTGTGCTGCACCCTCTGGTAATGACTTTCGCTGTTCGAAAGGCGTATGCTGCCCCCTGCTGGCAAAGGCTTTAGGTGTTCAAGTGGTGTGTGCTGTCCCCTGCTGGCAAAAGCTTTAGGTGTTCAAGTGGTGTGTGCTGCCCCCTGCTGTCAAAGGCTTTAGGATTTCATGTGGTGTGCTGCCCCCTGCTGGCAATGGATTTATGTGTTCAAGTGGTGTGCGCTGCCCCCTGCTGGCAGTGGCTTCAGGTGTTCAAGTGGTGTGTGCTGCCCCCTGTTGGCAAATGCTTTATTTTTTCAAGTGGTGTGTGCTGCCCCCTGCTGGCAAAGTCTGTATTTGTTCAATTGGTGTGTGCTGCCCCCTGCTGGCGAAGGCTTTAGGTGTGCAAGTGGAGTGTGCTGCCACCTGCTGGCAAAAGCTTTAGGTTTTCTTTTGGTGAGTTCTGCCCCCTGTTGGCAAAGGCTTTTTGTGTTCAATTGGTGTGCGCTGCCCCCTGCTGGCAATGGCTTCAGGTGTTCAGGTGGTGTGTGCTGCCCCCTGCTGCCAAAGGCTTTAGGTGTTCAAGTGGTGTGTGCTGATCACTGCTGGCAAAGGCTTTAGTTGTTTAAGTGGTGTGTGCTGCCCCCTGCTGGCAATGGCTTTAGGTGTTCAAGTGGTGCGCTGCACCCTGCTAGCAAAGGTTTTAGGTGTTCAAGTGGTGCGAAGCACCCCTCCTGGCAAAGGCTTTAGTTGTTCAAGTGGTGTGTGCTGCCCCCTGCTGGCAAAGGCTTTAGGTATTCAAGTGGTGAGCTGACCCCTCCTGTCAAAGGCTTTAGTTGTTCAATTGGTGTGTGCTGCCCCCTGCTGGAAAAGCTTTAGGTGTTTAAGTGGTGTGTGCTGCCCCCTGCTGGCAAAGGCTTCAGGTGTTCAAGTGATGTGTGCTGCCCCCTGCTGTCAAAGGCTTTAGGATTTCAAGTGCTGTGCTGCCCCCTGCTGGCAAAGGATTTATGTGTTCAAGTGGTGTGCCCTGCCCCCTGCTGTCCGTGGCATCAGGTGTTCAAGTGGTGTGTGCTGCCCCCTGCTGGCAAAGGCTTTATGTGTTCAAGTGGTGTGTGCTGCCCCCTGCTGGCAATGGCTTCAGGTGTTCAAGTGGTGTGTACTGCCCCCTGCTGGCAAAGGCTTTATTTGTTCAAGTGGTCTGTGTGGACCCCTGCTGGCAAAGGCTTTAATTGTTCAAGCGACGTTTGCTGCACTCTGCTGGGAAAGGCTTTAGGTGTTCAAGTGCTGTGTGCTGCCCCATGCTGGCAAAGGCTTTAGGTTTTCAAGTGGTGTGTGCTGCCCCCTGCTGGCAATGGCTTCAGCTGTTCAAGTGCTGTGTGCTGCCCCATGCTGGGAAAGGCTTTAGGTGTTCAAGTGGTGTGTGCTGCCCGCTGCTGGCAAAGGCTTTAAGTTTTCAAGTGACGTTTGCTGCACTCTGCTGGGAAAGGCTTCAGGTGTTCAAGTGGTGTGTGCTGCCCCCTGCTGGCAGTGGCTTTAGGCGTTCAAGTGGTGCGCTGCACCCTGCTGGCAAAGGCTTTAGCTGTTCAAGTGGTGCGAAACACCCCTCCTGGCAAAGGCTTTAGTTGTTCAAGTGGTGTCTGCTGCCCCCTGCTGGCAAAGGCTTTAGGTGTTCAAGTGGTGTGTGCTGCCCCCTGCTGGCAAAGGCTTTAGGTGTTCGAGTGGAGTGTGCTGCCCCCTGCTGGCAAAAGCTTTAGGTTTTCTTTTGGTGAGTTCTGCCCCCTGTTGGCAAAGGCTTTTTGTGTTCAAGTGGTGTGCGCTGCCCCCTGCTGGCAATGGCTTCAGGTGTTCAAGTGGTGTGTGCTGCCCCCTGCTGGCAAAGCCTTTAGGTGTTCAAGTGGTGTGTGCTGAACCCTGCTGGCAAAGGTTTTAGTTGTTTAAGTGGTGTGTGCTGCCCCCTGCTGGCAATGGCTTTCGGTGTTCAAGTGGTGCGCTGCACCCTGCTGGCAAAAGCTTTAGGTGTTCAAGTGGTGCGAAGCACCCCTCCTGGCAAAGGCTTTAGTTGTTCAAGTGGTGTGTGCTGATCCCTGCTGGCAAAGGCTTTAGTTGTTCAAGTGGTGAGCTGACCCCTCCTGTCAAAGGCTTTAGTTGTTCAATTGGTGTGTGCTGCCCCCTGCTGGAAAAGCTTTAGTTGTTCAAGTGGTGTGTGCTGATCCCTGCTGGCAAAGGCTTTAGTTGTTCAAGTGGTGAGCTGACCCCTCCTGTCAAAGGCTTTAGTTGTTCAATTGGTGTGTGCTGCCCCCTGCTGGAAAAGCTTTAGGTGTTTAAGTGGTGTGTGCTGCCCCCTGCTGGCAAAGGCTTCAGGTGTTCAAGTGGTGTGTGCTGCCCCCTGCTGGCAATGGCTTCAGGTGTTCAAGTGGTGTGTGCTGCCCCCTGCTGGCAAAGGCTTTATTTGTTCAAGTGGTCTGTGTGGACCCCTGCTGGCCAAGGCTTTAAATTTTCAAGCAACGTTTGCTGCACTCTGCTGGGAAAGGCTTTAGGTGTTCAAGTGCTGTGTTCTGCCCCCTGCTGGCAAAGGCTTCAGGTGTTCAAGTGGTGTGTGCTGCCCCCTGCTGTCAATGGCTTCAGGTGTTCAAGTGGTGTGTGCTGCCCCCTGCTGTCAATGGCTTCAGGTGTTCAAGTGGTGTGTGCTGCCCCCTGCTGACAAAGGCTTCAGGTGTTCAAGTGGTGTGTGCTGCCCCCTGCTGGCAAAGGCTAAAGGTGTTCAAGTGGTGTGTGCTGCCCCATGCTGGCAAAGGCTTTAGGTGTTCAAGTGGTGTGGGTTGATCCTTGCTGGCAAAGGCTTTAGGTGTTCAAGTGGTGTGTGCTGCCCCCTGCTGGCAGTGGCTTTAGGCGTTCAAGTGGTGCGCTGCACCCTGCTGGCAAAGGCTTTAGGTGTTCAAGTGGTGCGAAGCACCCCTCCTGGCAAAGGCTTTAGTTGTTCAAGTGGTGTGTGCTGCCCCCTGCTGGCAAAGGCTTTAGGTGTTCAAGTGGTATGCTGACCCCTCCGGTCAAAGGCTTTAGCGGTTCAAGTGGTGTGTGCTGCCCCCTGCTGGAAAAGCTTTAGGTGTTTAAGTGGTGTGTGCTGCCCCTGCTGGCTAGGGCTTCAGGTGTTCAAGTGGTGTGTGCTGCCCCCTGCTGGCAAAGTCTTTAGGTGTTCGAGTGGTGTGCGCTGCCCCCTGCTGGCAAACGCTTTAGGTTTTCAATTGGTGTGTGCTGCCCCCTGCTGGCAAAGGCTTTAGGTGTTCAAGTGGTTTGCTGCCCCCTGCTGGCAAAGGCTTTAGGTGTTCAATTGGTGCGCTGCCCCTGCTGGCAACGGCTTCAGATTTTCAAGTGGTGTGTGCTGCCCCCTGCTGTCAAAGGCTTTAGGATTTCAAGTGCTGTGCTGCCCCCTGCTGGCAATGGATTTATGTGTTCAAGTGGTGTGCGCTGCCCCCTGCTGGCAATGGCTTCAGGTGTTCAAGTGGTGTGTGCTGCCCCCTGTTGGCAAATGCTTTATTTGTTCAAGTGGTGTGTGCTGCCCCCTGCTGGCAAAGACTGTAGGTGTTCAACTGGAGTGTGCTGCACTCTGCTGGGAAAGGTTTTAAGTGTTCAAGTGGTCTGTGCTGCCCCCTGCTGGCAAAGTCTGTATTTGTTCAAGTGGTGTGTGCTGCACCCTGCTGGCAAAAGCTTTAGGTTTTCTTTTGGTGAGTTCTGCCCCCTGTTGGCAAAGGCTTTTTGTGTTCAAGTGGTGTGCGCTGCCCCCTGCTGGCAATGGCTTCAGGTGTTCAAGTGGTGTGTGCTGCCCCCTGCTGGCAAAGGCTTTAGGTGTTCAAGTGGTGTGTGCTGAACCCTGCTGGCAAAGGTTTTAGTTGTTTAAGTGGTGTGTGCTGCCCCCTGCTGGCAATGGCTTTCGGTGTTCAAGTGGTGCGCTGCACCCTGCTGGCAAAAGCTTTAGGTGTTCAAGTGGTGCGAAGCACCCCTCCTGGCAAAGGCTTTAGTTGTTCAAGTGGTGTGTGCTGATCCCTGCTGGCAAAGGCGTTAGTTGTTCAAGTGGTGAGCTGACCCCTCCTGTCAAAGGCTTCAGTTGTTCAATTGGTGTGTGCTGCCCCCTGCTGGAAAAGCTTTAGGTGTTTAAGTGGTGTGTGCTGCCCCCTGCTGGCAAAGGCTTCAGGTGTTCAAGTGGTGTGTGCTGCCCCCTGCTGTCAAAGGCTTTAGGATTTCAAGTGCTGTGCTGCCCCCTGCTGGCAAAGGATTTAGGTGTTCAAGTGGTGTGCCCTGCCCCCTGCTGTCCGTGGCATCAGGTGTTCAAGTGGTGTGTGCTGCCCCCTGCTGGCAATGGCTTCAGGTGTTCAAGTGGTGTGTGCTGCCCCCTGCTGGCAAAGGCTTTATTTGTTCAAGTGGTCTGTGTGGACCCCTGCTGGCAAAGGCTTTAAATTTTCAAGCAATGTTTGCTGCACTCTGCTGGGAAAGGCTTTAGGTGTTCAAGTGCTGTGTTCTGCCCCCTGCTGGCAAAGGCTTCAGGTGTTCAAGTGGTGTGTGCTGCCCCCTGCTGTCAATGGCTTCAGGTGTTCAAGTGGTGTGTGCTGCCCCCTGCTGTCAATGGCTTCAGGTGTTCAAGTGGTGTGTGCTGCCCCCTGCTGACAAAGGCTTCAGGTGTTCAAGTGGTGTGTGCTGCCCCCTGCTGGCAAAGGCTAAAGGTGTTCAAGTGGTGTGTGCTGCCCCATGCTGGCAAAGGCTTTAGGTGTTCAAGTGGTGTGGGTTGATCCTTGCTGGCAAAGGCTTTAGGTGTTCAAGTGGTGTGTGCTGCCCCCTGCTGGCAGTGGCTTTAGGCGTTCAAGTGGTGCGCTGCACCCTGCTGGCAAAGGCTTTAGGTGTTCAAGTGGTGCGAAGCACCCCTCCTGGCAAAGGCTTTAGTTGTTCAAGTGGTGTGTGCTGCCCCCTGCTGGCAAAGGCTTTAGGTGTTCAAGTGGTATGCTGACCCCTCCTGTCAAAGGCTTTAGCGGTTCAAGTGGTGTGTGCTGCCCCCTGCTGGAAAAGCTTTAGGTGTTTAAGTGGTGTGTGCTGCCCCTGCTGGCTAGGGCTTCAGGTGTTCAAGTGGTGTGTGCTGCCCCCTGCTGGCAAAGTCTTTAGGTGTTCGAGTGGTGTGTACTGCCCCCTGCTGGCAAACGCTTTAGGTTTTCTATTGGTGTGTGCTGCCCCCTGCTGGCAAAGGCTTTAGGTGTTCAAGTGGTTTGCTGCCCCCTGCTGGCAAAGGCTTTAGGTGTTCAATTGGTGCGCTGCCCCTGCTGGCAACGGCTTCAGATTTTCAAGTGGTGTGTGCTGCCCCCTGCTGTCAAAGGCTTTAGGATTTCAAGTGCTGTGCTGCCCCCTGCTGGCAATGGATTTATGTGTTCAAGTGGTGTGTGCTGCCCCCTGTTGGCAAATGCTTTATTTGTTCAAGTGGTGTGTGCTGCCCCCTGCTGGCAAAGACTGTAGGTGTTCAACTGGTGTGTGCTGCACTCTGCTGGGAAAGGATTTAAGTGTTCAAGTGGTGTGTGCTGCCCCCTGCTGGCAAAGTCTGTATTTGTTCAAGTGGTGTGTGCTACCCCCTGCTGGCAAAAGCTTTAGGTTTTCTTTTGGTGAGTTCTGCCCCCTGTTGGCAAAGGCTTTTTGTGTTCAAGTGGTGTGCGCTGCCCCCTGCTGGCAATGGCTTCAGGTGTTCAAGTGGTGTGCGCTGTACCCTGCTGGCAAAGGCTTTAGGTGTTCAAGTGGTGTGCTGCCCCCTGCTGGCAAAGGCTTTAGGTGTTTAAGTGGTGTGTGCTGCCCCCTGCTGGCAAAGGCTTGAGATGTTACAGTGGTGTGTGCTGCCCCCTGCTGCAAAGGCTTTAGGTGTTCAAGTGGTGTGCCCTGCCCCCTGCTGGCAAACACTTTAGTTGTTCAAGAGGTGTGCTGCCCCCTGTTGGCAAAGTCTTTAGGTGTTCGAGTGGTGTGTGCTGCCCCCTGCTGGCAAAAGCTTTAGTTGTTCAAGAGGTGTGCGGTCGCCTGCTGGCAAAGACTTTGTGTGTTCAATTCGCTATGTGCTGCCTCCTGCTGGCAAAGGCTTTAGGAGTTCAAGTGGTGTGTGCTGCCCCCTGCTGGCAAAGGCTTTAGGTGTTCAATTGGTGCGCTGCCCCTGCTGGCTATGGCTTCAGGTTTTCAAGTGTTGTGTTCTGCCCACTGCTGGCAAAGGCTTTGGGAGTTCAAGTGGTGTGCTGCACCCTGCTGGCAAAGCATTTATGTGTTCAAGTGGTGTGCGCTGCCCCCGGCCGGCAAGGGCTTCAGGTGTTCATGTGGTGTGTGCTCCCCCATGCTGGCAAAGGTTTTATTTGTTCAAGTGGTGTGTGCTGCCCCCTGCTGGCAAAAACTGTAGATGTTCAACTGGTGGGTGCTGCACTCTGCTCGGAAAGGCTTTAGGTGTTCAAGTGGTGTGTGCTGCCCCTGCTGGCTACGGCTTCAGGTTTTCAAGTATTGTGTGCTGCCCCCTGCTGGCAAAGGCATTAGGTGTTCAAGTGGTGTGCGCCGCCCCCTGCTGGCAATGGCTTCAGGTGTTCATGTGGTGTGCGCTGCCCCATGCTGGCAAAGGCTTTATTTGTTCAAGTAGTGTGTGCTGCCCCCTGCTGGCAAAGACTGTAGGTGTTCACCTGGTGGGTGCTGCACTCTGCTGGGAAAGGCTTTAGGTGTTCAAGTGGTGTGTGCTGCCCCCTCCTGGCAAAGGCTTTAGGTCTTCAAGTCGTGTGTGCTGACCCCTTATGGAAAAAGCTTTAGGTTTTCAAGTTGTGTGTGCTGCCCCCTGCTGACAAACTCTGTAGGTGTTCAACTGGTGGGTGCTGCACTCTGCTGGGAAAGGCTTTAGGTGTTCAAATGGTGTGTGCTGCCCCCTCCTGGCAAAGGCTTTAGGTGTTCAAGTGGTGTGTGCTGCACCCTCTGGTAATGACTTTTGCTGTTCGAAAGGCGTATGCTGCCCCCTGCTGGCAAAGGCTTTAGGTGTTCAAGTGGTGTGTGCTGTCCCCTGCTGGCAAAAGCTTTAGGTGTTCAAGTGGTGTGTGCTGCCCCCTGCTGGCTATGTCATTAGATGTTCAAATGGTGTACGCTGCCCCCTGCTGCCAAAGGCTGCAGGTGTTCAATTGGTAAGAGCTGCACTCTGCTGGGAAAGGCTTTACGTGTTCAAGTGGTGTGTGCTGCACCATGCTGGCAAAGGCTTTAGGTGTTCAAGTGGTGTGTGCTGCTCCCTGCTGGCAAAGGCTAAAGGTGTTCAAGTGGTGTGTGCTGCCCCGTGCTGGCAAAGGCTTTAGGTGTTGAAGTGGTGTGTGCTGCCCCCTGCTGGCCAAAGCTTTAATTGTTCCAGAGGTGTGCTGCCCCCTGCTGCCAACGTCTTTGTGTGTTCAAGTGGTGTGTGCTGCCCCCTGCAGGCAAAGGCTTCAGGTGTTCAAGAGGTGTGTGCTGCCCCCTACTGGCAAAAGCTTTAGTTGTTCAAGAGGTGTGCTGTCTGCTGCTGGCACAGTCTTTATTTGTGCAAGTGGTGTGTGCTGCCCCCTGCTGGCAAATGCTTCAGGTGTTCAAGTGGTGTGTACTGCGCCCTGCTGGCAAACGCTTTACATTTTCAATTGGTGTATGCTGCCCCCTGCTGGCAAAGGCTTTAGGTGTTCTAGTGGTTTGTGCTGCCCCCTGCTAGCAAAGACTTTCTGTGTTCAAGTGGTGTGCTGCCCCCTGCTGGCAAAGGCTTTAGGTGTTCAACTGGTGGATGCTGCTCTCTGCTGGAAAAAGCTTTAGGTGTTCAAGTGGTGTGTGCTGCCCCCTGCTGGCAAGGACTTTAGGTGTTCAACTGGTGGGTGCTGCTCTCTGCTGGAAAAAGCTTTAGGTGTTCAAGTGGTATGTGCTGCACCCTGCTGGTAATGACTTTCGCTGTTCGTAAGGTGTATGCTGCCCCCTGCTGGCAAAGGCTTTAGTGTTCAAGTGGTGTGTACTGCCCCCTGCTGGAAAAAGCTTTAGATGTTCAAGTGGTGTGTGCTGCCCCCTGCTGGCTATGTCATTAGGTGTTCAAATTGTGTACGCTGCCCCCTGCTGGCAAAGGCTGCAGGTGTTCAAGTGGTATGTGCTGCACTCTGCTGGGAAAGGCTTTAGGTGTTCAAGTGGTGTTTGCTTCCCTATGCTGGCAAAGGCTTTAGGTATTCAAGTGGTGTGTGCTGCCCCCTGCTGGCAAAGGCTTTAGGTGTTCATGTGGTGTGTGCTGCCCCCTGCTGGCATAGGCTATAGGTGTTCAATTGGTGTGTGCTGCCCCCTGCTGGCAAAGGCTTTAGGTGTTCAAGTGGTGCGCTGCCACCTGCTGGCAATGGCTTCAGGTTGTCAAGTGGTGTGTGCTGCCCCCTGCTGGCCAAAGCTTTAATTGTTCAAGAGGTGTGCTGCCCCCTGCTGGCAACGTCTTTATGTTTTCAAGTGGTGTGTGCTGCCCCCTGCTGGCAAAGGCCTTATGTGTTCAAGAGGTGTGTGCTGCCCCCTGCTGGCAAAGGCTTTATGTGTTCAAGTGTTGTGTGCTGCCGCCTACTGGCAAAGGCTTTAGGTGTTCAAGTGGTGTGTGCTGTCCCATGCTGGCAAAGGCTTTAGGTGTTCTAGTGGTGTGTGCTGCCCCCTGCTAGCAAAGACTTTCTGTGTTCAAGTGGTGTGCTGCCCCCTGCTGGCAAAGGCTTTAAGTGTTAATGTGATGTTTGCTACCACCTGCTGGCAAAGGCTTGAGGTGTTCATGTGGTGTGTGCTGCCCCCTGCTGGCAAAGGCTCTAGGTGTTCAAGTGGTGTGTGCTGCATTGTGCTGGGAAAGGCTTTACGTGTTCAAGTGGTGTGTGCTGCCCCCTGCTGGCAAAGTCTTTACGTGTTCAAGTGGTCTGTGCTGCCCCCTGCTGGCAATGGCTTCAGGTGTTCAAGTGGTGTGTGATGCCCTCCTGCTGGTAATGACTTTAGGTATTCAAGTGGTGTGTGCTGCCCCCTGCTGGCAAAGGCTTTAGGTGTTCAAGTGGTGTGTGCTGATCCCTGCTGGCAAAGGATTTAGGTGTTCAAGTGATGCACTGCTCCCTGCTGGCAAAAGGCTTTAGGTGTTCAAGTGGTGTGTGCTGCCCCCTGCTGGCAATCATATTAGGTGTTGAAGAGGTAATGCAGCCCCCTGCCTGCAAAGGCTTTATGTGTTCAAGAGGTGCGCTGCACCCTGCTGGCAAAGGCTTTAGGTGTTCTAGTGTTGTGTATTGCACCCTGCTGGCAAAGGCTTTAGGTGTTCAAGTGGTGCGCTGCACCCCGACTGGCAAAGGCTTTAGGTGTTCAAGTGGTGTGTGCTGCCCCCTGCTGGCAAAGGATTTAGGTGTTAAATTGGTGTGTGCTGCCCCCTGCTGGCAAAGGCTTTAAGTGTTCAAGTGGTGCGCTGCCCTCTGTTGGCAATGGCTTCAGGTTTTCAAGTGGTGTGTGCTGCCCCCTGCTGGCAACGTCTTTATGTGTTCAAGTCGTGTTTTCTGCCCCATGCTGGCAAAAGCTTTAGTTGTTCAAGTGGTGTGCAGCCCCCTGCTGGCACAGTCTTTATTTGTGCAAGTGGTGTGTGCTGCCCCCTGCTGGCAAATGCTTTACATTTTCAATTGTTGTGTGCTGCCCCCTGCTGGCAAAGGCTTTACGTGTTCAAGTGGTGTGTGCTGCCTCCTACTGGCAAAGTTTTAACGTGTTAAAGTGGTGTGTGCTGCCCCATGCTGGCTAAGGCTTTAGGTTTTCTAGTGGTGTGTGCTGCCCCCTGCTGGCAAAGGCTTTATTTGTTCAAGAGGTGTGCGCTGCCCCCTGCTGGCAAAGGCTTTAGGTGTTCAAGTGGTGTGTGCTGTCCCATGCTGGCAAAGGCTTTAGGTCTTCCAGTGGTTTGTGCTGCCCCCTGCTAGCAAAGTTTTTCTGTGTTCAAGTGGTGTGCTGCCGCCTACTGGCAAAGGCTTTAGGTGTTCATATGGCGTGTGCTGCCCCCTGCTGGCAAAGGCTGTAGGTGTTCAAGTGGTGTGTGCTGCATTGTGCTGGCAATGGCTTCAGGTGTTCAAGTGGTGTGTGATGCCCTCCTGCTGGTAATGACATTAGGTATTCAAGTGGTGTGTGCTGCCCCCTGCTGGCAAAGGCTTTAGGTGTTCTAGTGGTGTGTGCTGCCCCCTGCTAGCAAAGACTTTCTGTGTTCAAGTGGTGTGCTGCCCCCTGCTGGCAAAGGCTTTAAGTGTTAATGTGATGTGTGCTGCCACCTGCTGGCAAAGGCTTGAGGTGTTCATGTGGTGTGTGCTGCCCCCTGCTGGCAAAGGCTCTAGGTGTTCAAGTGGTGTGTGCTGCATTGTGCTGGGAAAGGCTTTACGTGTTCAAGTGGTGTGTGCTGCCCCCTGCTGGCAAAGTCTTTACGTGTTCAAGTGGTCTGTGCTGCCCCCTGCTGGCAATGGCTTCAGGTGTTCAAGTGGTGTGTGATGCCCTCCTGCTGGTAATGACTTTAGGTATTCAAGTGGTGTGTGCTGCCCCCTGCTGGCAAAGGCTTTAGGTGTTCAAGTGGTGTGTGCTGATCCCTGCTGGCAAAGGATTTAGGTGTTCAAGTGGTGTGTGCTGCCCCCTGCTGGCAATCATATTAGGTGTTGAAGAGGTAATGCAGCCCCCTGCCTGCAAAGGCTTTATGTGTTCAAGAGGTGCGCTGCACCCTGCTGGCAAAGGCTTTAGGTGTTCTAGTGTTGTGTATTGCACCCTGCTGGCAAAGGCTTTAGGTGTTCAAGTGGTGCGCTGCACCCCGACTGGCAAAGGCTTTAGGTGTTCAAGTGGTGTGTGCTGCCCACTGCTGGCAAAGGATTTAGGTGTTAAATTGGTGTGTGCTGCCCCCTGCTGGCAAAGGCTTTAAGTGTTCAAGTGGTGCGCTGCCCTCTGCTGGCAATGGCTTCAGGTTTTCAAGTGGTGTGTGCTGCCCCCTGCTGGCAACGTCTTTATGTGTTCAAGTCGTGTTTTCTGCCCCCTGCTGGCAAAAGCTTTAGTTGTTGAAGTGGTGTGCAGCCCCCTGCTGGCACAGTCTTTATTTGTGCAAGTGGTGTGTGCTGCCCCCTGCTGGCAAATGCTTTACATTTTCAATTGTTGTGTGCTGCCCCCTGCTGGCAAAGGCTTTACGTGTTCAAGTGGTGTGCTGCCGCCTACTGGCAAAGGCTTTAGGTGTTCATATGGCGTGTGCTGCCCCCTGCTGGCAAAGGCTGTAGGTGTTCAAGTGGTGTGTGCTGCATTGTGCTGGCAATGGCTTCAGGTGTTCAAGTGGTGTGTGATGCCCTCCTGCTGGTAATGACTTTAGGTATTCAAGTGGTGTGTGCTGCCCCCTGCTGGCAAAGGCTTTAGGTGTTCAAGTTATGCGCTGCCCCGTCCTGGCAAAAGGCTTTAGGTGTTCAAGTGGTGTGTGCTGCCCCCTGCTGGCAATGGCTTTAGGTGTTCAAGTGGTGCGCTGCACCCTGCTGGCAAAGTCTTTAGCTGTTCAAGTGGTATGTGTTGCCCCCTGCTGGCAAAGGCTTTAGGTGTTCAAGTGTGTGTGCTGCCCGCTGCTGGCAAAGGCTTTAGGTGTTCAATTGGTGTGTGCTGCCCCCTGCTGGCAAAGGCTTTAACTGTTCAAGTGGTGCGCTGCCCCCTGCTGGCAATGGCTTCAGGTTTTCAAGTGGTGTGTGCTGCCCCCTGCTGGCCAAAGCTTTAATTGTTCAAGAGGTGTGCTGCCCCCTGCTGGCAACGTCTTTATGTGTTCAAGTGGTGTGTGCTGCCCCCGATGGCAAAGGCTTCAGGTTTTCAAGAGGTGCGCGCTGCCCCCTGCTGGCAAAAGCTTTAGTTGTTGAAGTGGTGTGCTGCCCCCTGCTGGCACAGTCTTTATTTGTGCAAGTGGTGTGTGCTGCCCCCTGCTGGCAAATGCTTCAGGTGTTCAAGTGGTGTGTACTGTCCCCTGCTGGCAAAGGCTTTAGGTTTTCAACTGGTGTGTGGTGCCCCCTGCTGGCAAAGGCTTTATGTGTTCAAGTGGTGTGTGCTGCCTCCTACTGGCAAAGGCTTAATGTGTTCAAGTGGTGTTTGCTGCCCTATGCTGGCTAAGGCTTTAGGTGTTCTAGTGGTGTGTGCTGCCCCCTGCTGGCAAAGGTTTTATGTGTTCAAGAGGTGTGTGCTGCCACCTGCTGGCAAAGGCTTGAGGTGTTCATGTGGTGTGTGCTGCCCCCTGCTGGCAAAGGCTGTAGGTGTTCAAGTGGTGTGTGCTGCATTGTGCTGGGAAAGGCTTTACGTGTTCAAGTGGTGTGTGCTGCCCCCTGCTGGCAAAGGCTTTAGGTGTTCAAGTGGTGTGTGCTGCCCCCTGCTGGCAATGGCTTCAAGTGTTCAAGTGGTTTGTGATGCCCTCCTGCTGGTAATGACTTTAGGTATTCAAGTGGTGTGTGCTGCCCCCTGCTGGCAAAGGCTTTTGGTGTTGAAGTGGTGTGTTCTGATCCCTGCTGGCAAAGGATTTAGGTGTTCAGGTGGTGCGCTGCCCCCTGCTGGCAAAAACTTTAGGTGTTCAAGTGGTGTGTGCTGCCCCATGCTGGCAGTGGCTTTAGGCGTTCAAGTGGTGCGCTGCACCCTGCTGGCAAAGGCTTTAGGTGTTCAAGTGGTGCGAAGCACCCCTCCTGGCAAAGGCTTTAGTTGTTCAAGTGGTGTGTGCTGCCCCCTGCTGGCAAAGGCTTTACTTGTTCGAGAGGTGTGCTGCCCCCTGCTGGCAAAGTCTGTATTTGTTCAAGTGGTGTGTGCTGCCCCCTGCTAGCAAAGCTTTAGGTTTTCTTTTGGTGAGTTCTGCCCCCTGTTGGCAAAGGCTTTTTGTGTTCAAGTGGTGTGCGCTGCCCCCTGCTGGCAATGGCTTCAGGTGTTCAAGTGGTGTGCGCTGTACCCTGCTGGCAAAGGCTTTAGGTGTTCAAGTGGTGTGCTGCCCCCTGCTGGCAAAGGCTTTAGGTGTTTAAGTGGTGTGTGCTGCCCCCTGCTGGCAAAGGCTTGAGATGTTACAGTGGTGTGTGCTGCCCCCTGCTGCAAAGGCTTTAGGTGTTCAAGTGGTGTGCCCTGCCCCCTGCTGGCAAACACTTTAGTTGTTCAAGAGGTGTGCTGCCCCCTGTTGGCAAAGTCTTTAGGTGTTCGAGTGGTGTGTGCTGCCCCCTGCTGGCAAAAGCTTTAGTTGTTCAAGAGGTGTGCGGTCGCCTGCTGGCAAAGACTTTGTGTGTTCAATTCGCTATGTGCTGCCTCCTGCTGGCAAAGGCTTTAGGAGTTCAAGTGGTGTGTGCTGCCCCCTGCTGGCAAAGGCTTTAGGTGTTCAATTGGTGCGCTGCCCCTGCTGGCTATGGCTTCAGGTTTTCAAGTGTTGTGTTCTGCCCACTGCTGGCAAAGGCTTTGGGAGTTCAAGTGGTGTGCTGCACCCTGCTGGCAAAGCATTTATGTGTTCAAGTGGTGTGCGCTGCCCCCGGCCGGCAATGGCTTCAGGTGTTCATGTGGTGTGTGCTGCCCCATGCTGGCAAAGGTTTTATTTGTTCAAGTGGTGTGTGCTGCCCCCTGCTGGCAAAAACTGTAGATGTTCAACTGGTGGGTGCTGCACTCTGCTCGGAAAGGCTTTAGGTGTTCAAGTGGTGTGTGCTGCCCCTGCTGGCTACGGCTTCAGGTTTTCAAGTATTGTGTGCTGCCCCCTGCTGGCAAAGGCTTTAGGAGTTCAAGTGGTGTGCTGCCCCTTGCTGGCAAAGGATTTAGGTGTTCAAGTGGTGTGCGCTGCCCCCTGCTGGCAATGGCTTCAGGTGTTCAAGTGGTGTGTGCTGCCCCCTGCTGGCAAAGACTGTAGGTTTTCAACTGGTGGGTGCCGCTCTCTGCTGGGAAAGGCTTTAGATGTTCAAGTGGTGTGTGCTGCCCCCTCCTGGCAAAGGCTTTAGGTGTTCAAGTGGTGTGTGCTGCCCCCTGCTGGAAAAAGCTTTAGGTGTTCAAGTGGTGTGTGCTGCACCCTGCTGGCAAAGGCTTTAGGTGTTCAAGTGGTGTGTGCTGTCCCCTGCTGGCAAAAGCTTTAGGTGTTCAAGTGGTGTGTGCTGTCCCCTGCTGGCAAAAGCTTTAGGTGTTCAAATGGTGTATGCTGCACCATGCTGGCAAAGGCTGTAGGTATTCGAGTGGTGTGTTCTGCCTCCTGCTGCCAAAGGCTTTAGGAGTTCAAGTGGTGTGCGCTGCCCCCTGCTGGCAAATACTTTAGGTTTTCAATTGGTGTATGCTTCCCCCTGCTGGCAAAGGCCTAGGTGTTCAAGTGGTTTGCTGCCCCCTGCTGGCAAAGGCTTTAGGTGTTCTATTGGTGCACTGCCCCTGCTGGCTACGGCTTCAGGTTTTCAAGTATTGTGTGCTGCCCCCTGCTGGCAAAGGCTTTAGGTGTTCAAGTGGTGTGCGCCGCCCCCTGCTGGCAATGGCTTCAGGTGTTCATGTGGTGTGCGCTGCCCCATGCTGGCAAAGGCTTTATTTGTTCAAGTGGTGTGTGCTGCCCCCTGCTGGCAAAGACTGTAGGTGTTCACCTGGTGGGTGCTGCACTCTGCTGGGAAAGGCTTTAGGTGTTCAAGTGGTGTGTGCTGCCCCCTCCTGGCAAAGGCTTTAGGTCTTCAAGTGGTGTGTGCTGACCCCTTATGGAAAAAGCTTTAGGTTTTCAAGTTGTGTGTGCTGCCCCCTGCTGACAAACTCTGTAGGTGTTCAACTGGTGGGTGCTGCACTCTGCTGGGAAAGGCTTTAGGTGTTCAAATGGTGTGTGCTGCCCCCTCCTGGCAAAGGCTTTAGGTGTTCAAGTGGTGTGTGCTGCCCCCTGCTGGTAAAAGCTTTAGGTGTTCAAGTGGTGTGTGCTGCACCCTCTGGTAATGACTTTCGCTGTTCGAAAGGCGTATGCTGCCCCCTGCTGGCAAAGGCTTTAGGTGTTCAAGTGGTGTGTGCTGTCCCCTGCTGGCAAAAGCTTTAGGTGTTCAAGTGGTGTGTGCTGCCCCCTGCTGGCTATGTCATTAGATGTTCAAATGGTGTACGCTGCCCCCTGCTGCCAAAGGCTGCAGGTGTTCAATTGGTAAGAGCTGCACTCTGCTGGGAAAGGCTTTACGTGTTCAAGTGGTGTGTGCTGCACCATGCTGGCAAAGGCTTTAGGTGTTCAAGTGGTGTGTGCTGCTCCCTGCTGGCAAAGGCTAAAGGTGTTCAATTGGTGTGTGCTGCCCCGTGCTGGCAAAGGCTTTAGGTGTTGAAGTGGTGTGTGCTGCCCCCTGCTGGCCAAAGCTTTAATTGTTCCAGAGGTGTGCTGCCCCCTGCTGCCAACGTCTTTGTGTGTTCAAGTGGTGTGTGCTGCCCCCTGCAGGCAAAGGCTTCAGGTGTTCAAGAGGTGTGTGCTGCCCCCTACTGGCAAAAGCTTTAGTTGTTCAAGAGGTGTGCTGTCTGCTGCTGGCACAGTCTTTATTTGTGCAAGTGGTGTGTGCTGCCCCCTGCTGGCAAATGCTTCAGGTGTTCAAGTGGTGTGTACTGCGCCCTGCTGGCAAACGCTTTACATTTTCAATTGGTGTATGCTGCCCCCTGCTGGCAAAGGCTTTAGGTGTTCTAGTGGTTTGTGCTGCCCCCTGCTAGCAAAGACTTTCTGTGTTCAAGTGGTGTGCTGCCCCCTGCTGGCAAAGGCTTTAGGTGTTCAACTGGTGGAAACTGCTCTCTGCTGGAAAAAGCTTTAGGTGTTCAAGTGGTGTGTGCTGCCCCCTGCTGGCAAAGACTTTAGGTCTTCAACTGGTGGGTGCTGCTCTCTGCTGGAAAAAGCTTTAGGTGTTCAAGTGGTATGTGCTGCACCCTGCTGGTAATGACTTTTGCTGTTCGTAAGGTGTATGCTGCCCCCTGCTGGCAAAGGCTTTAGTGTTCAAGTGGTGTGTACTGCCCCCTGCTGGAAAAAGCTTTAGATGTTCAAGTGGTGTGTGCTGCCCCCTGCTGGCTATGTCATTAGGTGTTCAAATTGTGTACGCTGCCCCCTGCTGGCAAAGGCTGCAGGTGTTCAAGTGGTATGTGCTGCACTCTGCTGGGAAAGGCTTTAGGTGTTCAAGTGGTGTTTGCTTCCCTATGCTGGCAAAGGCTTTAGGTATTCAAGTGGTGTGTGCTGCCCCCTGCTGGCAAAGGCTTTAGGTGTTCATGTGGTGTGTGCTGCCCCCTGCTGGCATAGGCTATAGGTGTTCAATTGGTGTGTGCTGCCCCCTGCTGGCAAAGGCTTTAGGTGTTCAAGTGGTGCGCTGCCACCTGCTGGCAATGGCTTCAGGTTGTCAAGTGGTGTGTGCTGCCCCCTGCTGGCCAAAGCTTTAATTGTTCAAGAGGTGTGCTGCCCCCTGCTGGCAACGTCTTTATGTTTTCAAGTGGTGTGTGCTGCCCCCTGCTGCAAAGGCTTTAGGTGTTCAAGTGGTGTGCCCTGCCCCCTGCTGGCAAACACTTTAGTTGTTCAAGAGGTGTGCTGCCCCCTGTTGGCAAAGTCTTTAGGTGTTCGAGTGGTGTGTGTTGCCCCCTGCTGGCAAAAGCTTTAGTTGTTCAAGAGGTGTGCGGTCGCCTGCTGGCAAAGACTTTGTGTGTTCAATTCGCTATGTGCTGCCTCCTGCTGGCAAAGGCTTTAGGAGTTCAAGTGGTGTGTGCTGCCCCCTGCTGGCAAAGGCTTTAGGTGTTCAATTGGTGCGCTGCCCCTGCTGGCTATGGCTTCAGGTTTTCAAGTGTTGTGTTCTGCCCACTGCTGGCAAAGGCTTTGGGAGTTCAAGTGGTGTGCTGCACCCTGCTGGCAAAGCATTTATGTGTTCAAGTGGTGTGCGCTGCCCCCGGCCGGCAATGGCTTCAGGTGTTCATGTGGTGTGTGCTGCCCCATGCTGGCAAAGGTTTTATTTGTTCAAGTGGTGTGTGCTGCCCCCTGCTGGCAAAAACTGTAGATGTTCAACTGGTGGGTGCTGCACTCTGCTCGGAAAGGCTTTAGGTGTTCAAGTGGTGTGTGCTGCCCCTGCTGGCTACGGCTTCAGGTTTTCAAGTATTGTGTGCTGCCCCCTGCTGGCAAAGGCTTTAGGAGTTCAAGTGGTGTGCTGCCCCTTGCTGGCAAAGGATTTAGGTGTTCAAGTGGTGTGCGCTGCCCCCTGCTGACAATGGCTTCAGGTGTTCAAGTGGTGTGTGCTGCCCCCTGCTGGCAAAGACTGTAGGTTTTCAACTGGTGGGTGCCGCTCTCTGCTGGGAAAGGCTTTAGATGTTCAAGTGGTGTGTGCTGCCCCCTCCTGGCAAAGGCTTTAGGTGTTCAAGTGGTGTGTGCTGCCCCCTGCTGGAAAAAGCTTTAGGTGTTCAAGTGGTGTGTGCTGCACCCTGCTGGCAAAGGCTTTAGGTGTTCAAGTGGTGTGTGCTGTCCCCTGCTGGCAAAAGCTTTAGGTGTTCAAGTGGTGTGTGCTGTCCCCTGCTGGCAAAAGCTTTAGGTGTTCAAATGGTGTATGCTGCACCATGCTGGCAAAGGCTGTAGGTATTCGAGTGGTGTGTTCTGCCTCCTGCTGCCAAAGGCTTTAGGAGTTCAAGTGGTGTGCGCTGCCCCCTGCTGGCAAATACTTTAGGTTTTCAATTGGTGTGTGCTTCCCCCTGCTGGCAAAGGCCTAGGTGTTCAAGTGGTTTGCTGCCCCCTGCTGGCAAAGGCTTTAGGTGTTCTATTGGTGCACTGCCCCTGCTGGCTACGGCTTCAGGTTTTCAAGTATTGTGTGCTGCCCCCTGCTGGCAAAGGCTTTAGGTGTTCAAGTGGTGTGCGCCGCCCCCTGCTGGCAATGGCTTCAGGTGTTCATGTGGTGTGCGCTGCCCCATGCTGGCAAAGGCTTTATTTGTTCAAGTGGTGTGTGCTGCCCCCTGCTGGCAAAGACTGTAGGTGTTCACCTGGTGGGTGCTGCACTCTGCTGGGAAAGGCTTTAGGTGTTCAAGTGGTGTGTGCTGCCCCCTCCTGGCAAAGGCTTTAGGTCTTCAAGTGGTGTGTGCTGACCCCTTATGGAAAAAGCTTTAGGTTTTCAAGTTGTGTGTGCTGCCCCCTGCTGACAAACTCTGTAGGTGTTCAACTGGTGGGTGCTGCACTCTGCTGGGAAAGGCTTTAGGTGTTCAAATGGTGTGTGCTGCCCCCTCCTGGCAAAGGCTTTAGGTGTTCAAGTGGTGTGTGCTGCCCCCTGCTGGTAAAAGCTTTAGGTGTTCAAGTGGTGTGTGCTGCACCCTCTGGTAATGACTTTCGCTGTTCGAAAGGCGTATGCTGCCCCCTGCTGGCAAAGGCTTTAGGTGTTCAAGTGGTGTGTGCTGTCCCCTGCTGGCAAAAGCTTTAGGTGTTCAAGTGGTGTGTGCTGCCCCCTGCTGGCTATGTCATTAGATGTTCAAATGGTGTACGCTGCCCCCTGCTGCCAAAGGCTGCAGGTGTTCAATTGGTAAGAGCTGCACTCTGCTGGGAAAGGCTTTACGTGTTCAAGTGGTGTGTGCTGCACCATGCTGGCAAAGGCTTTAGGTGTTCAAGTGGTGTGTGCTGCTCCCTGCTGGCAAAGGCTAAAGGTGTTCAATTGGTGTGTGCTGCCCCGTGCTGGCAAAGGCTTTAGGTGTTGAAGTGGTGTGTGCTGCCCCCTGCTGGCCAAAGCTTTAATTGTTCCAGAGGTGTGCTGCCCCCTGCTGCCAACGTCTTTGTGTGTTCAAGTGGTGTGTGCTGCCCCCTGCAGGCAAAGGCTTCAGGTGTTCAAGAGGTGTGTGCTGCCCCCTACTGGCAAAAGCTTTAGTTGTTCAAGAGGTGTGCTGTCTGCTGCTGGCACAGTCTTTATTTGTGCAAGTGGTGTGTGCTGCCCCCTGCTGGCAAATGCTTCAGGTGTTCAAGTGGTGTGTACTGCGCCCTGCTGGCAAACGCTTTACATTTTCAATTGGTGTATGCTGCCCCCTGCTGGCAAAGGCTTTAGGTGTTCTAGTGGTTTGTGCTGCCCCCTGCTAGCAAAGACTTTCTGTGTTCAAGTGGTGTGCTGCCCCCTGCTGGCAAAGGCTTTAGGTGTTCAACTGGTGGAAACTGCTCTCTGCTGGAAAAAGCTTTAGGTGTTCAAGTGGTGTGTGCTGCCCCCTGCTGGCAAAGACTTTAGGTGTTCAACTGGTGGGTGCTGCTCTCTGCTGGAAAAAGCTTTAGGTGTTCAAGTGGTATGTGCTGCACCCTGCTGGTAATGACTTTCGCTGTTCGTAAGGTGTATGCTGCCCCCTGCTGGCAAAGGCTTTAGTGTTCAAGTGGTGTGTACTGCCCCCTGCTGGAAAAAGCTTTAGATGTTCAAGTGGTGTGTGCTGCCCCCTGCTGGCTATGTCATTAGGTGTTCAAATTGTGTACGCTGCCCCCTGCTGGCAAAGGCTGCAGGTGTTCAAGTGGTATGTGCTGCACTCTGCTGGGAAAGGCTTTAGGTGTTCAAGTGGTGTTTGCTTCCCTATGCTGGCAAAGGCTTTAGGTATTCAAGTGGTGTGTGCTGCCCCCTGCTGGCAAAGGCTTTAGGTGTTCATGTGGTGTGTGCTGCCCCCTGCTGGCATAGGCTATAGGTGTTCAATTGGTGTGTGCTGCCCCCTGCTGGCAAAGGCTTTAGGTGTTCAAGTGGTGCGCTGCCACCTGCTGGCAATGGCTTCAGGTTGTCAAGTGGTGTGTGCTGCCCCCTGCTGGCCAAAGCTTTAATTGTTCAAGAGGTGTGCTGCCCCCTGCTGGCAACGTCTTTATGTTTTCAAGTGGTGTGTGCTGCCCCCTGCTGGCAAAGGCTTTATGTGTTCAAGAGGTGTGCGCTGCCCCCTGCTGGCAAAGGCTTTATGTGTTCAAGTGTTGTGTGCTGCCGCCTACTGGCAAAGGCTTTAGGTGTTCAAGTGGTGTGTGCTGTCCCATGCTGGCAAAGGCTTTAGGTGTTCTAGTGGTGTGTGCTGCCCCCTGCTAGCAAAGACTTTCTGTGTTCAAGTGGTGTGCTGCCCCCTGCTGGCAAAGGCTTTAAGTGTTAATGTGATGTGTGCTGCCACCTGCTGGCAAAGGCTTGAGGTGTTCATGTGGTGTGTGCTGCCCCCTGCTGGCAAAGGCTCTAGGTGTTCAAGTGGTGTGTGCTGCATTGTGCTGGGAAAGGCTTTACGTGTTCAAGTGGTGTGTGCTGCCCCCTGCTGGCAAAGTCTTTACGTGTTCAAGTGGTCTGTGCTGCCCCCTGCTGGCAATGGCTTCAGGTGTTCAAGTGGTGTGTGATGCCCTCCCGCTGGTAATGACTTTAGGTATTCAAGTGGTCTGTGCTGCCCCCTGCTGGCAATGGCTTCAGGTGTTCAAGTGGTGTGTGATGCCCTCCTGCTGGTAATGACTTTAGGTATTCAAGTGGTGTGTGCTGCCCCCTGCTGGCAAAGGCTTTAGGTGTTCAAGTGGTGTGTGCTGATCCCTGCTGGCAAAGGATTTAGGTGTTCAAGTGATGCACTGCTCCCTGCTGGCAAAAGGCTTTAGGTGTTCAAGTGGTGTGTGCTGCCCCCTGCTGGCAATCATATTAGGTGTTGAAGAGGTAATGCAGCCCCCTGCCTGCAAAGGCTTTATGTGTTCAAGAGGTGTGCTGCACCCTGCTGGCAAAGGCTTTAGGTGTTCTAGTGTTGTGTATTGCACCCTGCTGGCAAAGGCTTTAGGTGTTCAAGTGGTGCGCTGCACCCCGACTGGCAAAGGCTTTAGGTGTTCAAGTGGAGTGTGCTGCCCCCTGCTGGCAAAGGATTTAGGTGTTAAATTGGTGTGTGCTGCCCCCTGCTGGCAAAGGCTTTAAGTGTTCAAGTGGTGTGTGCTGCCCCCTGCTGGCAACGTCTTTATGTGTTCAAGTCGTGTTTTCTGCCCCATGCTGGCAAAAGCTTTAGTTGTTCAAGTGGTGTGCAGCCCCCTGCTGGCACAGTCTTTATTTGTGCAAGTGGTGTGTGCTGCCCCCTGCTGGCAAATGCTTTACATTTTCAATTGTTGTGTGCTGCCCCCTGCTGGCAAAGGCTTTACGTGTTCAAGTGGTGTGTGCTGCCTCCTACTGGCAAAGTTTTAACGTGTTAAAGTGGTGTGTGCTGCCCCATGCTGGCTAAGGCTTTAGGTTTTCTAGTGGTGTGTGCTGCCCCCTGCTGGCAAAGGCTTTATTTGTTCAAGAGGTGTGCGCTGCCCCCTGCTGGCAAAGGCTTTAGGTGTTCAAGTGGTGTGTGCTGTCCCATGCTGGCAAAGGCTTTAGGTCTTCCAGTGGTTTGTGCTGCCCCCTGCTAGCAAAGTTTTTCTGTGTTCAAGTGGTGTGCTGCCGCCTACTGGCAAAGGCTTTAGGTGTTCATATGGCGTGTGCTGCCCCCTGCTGGCAAAGGCTGTAGGTGTTCAAGTGGTGTGTGCTGCATTGTGCTGGCAATGGCTTCAGGTGTTCAAGTGGTGTGTGATGCCCTCCTGCTAGTAATGACTTTAGGTATTCAAGTGGTGTGTGCTGCCCCCTGCTGGCAAAGGCTTTAGGTGTTCAAGTTATGCGCTGCCCCGTCCTGGCAAAAGGCTTTAGGTGTTCAAGTGGTGTGTGCTGCCCCCTGCTGGCAATGGCTTTAGTTGTTCAAGTGGTGCGCTGCACCCTGCTGGCAAAGTCTTTAGCTGTTCAAGTGGTATGTATTGCCCCCTGCTGGCAAAGGCTTTAGGTGTTCAAGTGTGTGTGCTGCCCGCTGCTGGCAAAGGCTTTAGGTGTTCAATTGGTGTGTGCTGCCCCCTGCTGGCAAAGGCTTTAACTGTTCAAGTGGTGCGCTGCCCCCTGCTGGCAATGGCTTCAGGTTTTCAAGTGGTGTGTGCTGCCCCCTGCTGGCCAAAGCTTTAATTGTTCAAGAGGTGTGCTGCCCCCTGCTGGCAACGTCTTTATGTGTTCAAGTGGTGTGTGCTGCCCCCGATGGCAAAGGCTTCAGGTTTTCAAGAGGTGCGCGCTGCCCCCTGCTGGCAAAAGCTTTAGTTGTTGAAGTAGTGTGCTGCCCCCTGCTGGCACAGTCTTTATTTGTGCAAGTGGTGTGTGCTGCCCCCTGCTGGCAAATGCTTCAGGTGTTCAAGTGGTGTGTACTGTCCCCTGCTGGCAAAGGCTTTAGGTTTTCAACTGGTGTGTGGTGCCCCCTGCTGGCAAAGGCTTTATGTGTTCAAGTGGTGTGTGCTGCCTCCTACTGGCAAAGGCTTAATGTGTTCAAGTGGTGTTTGCTGCCCTATGCTGGCTAAGGCTTTAGGTGTTCTAGTGGTGTGTGCTGCCCCCTGCTGGCAAAGGTTTTATGTGTTCAAGAGGTGTGTGCTGCCACCTGCTGGCAAAGGCTTGAGGTGTTCATGTGGTGTGTGCTGCCCCCTGCTGGCAAAGGCTGTAGGTGTTCAAGTGGTGTGTGCTGCATTGTGCTGGGAAAGGCTTTACGTGTTCAAGTGGTGTGTGCTGCCCCCTGCTGGCAAAGGCTTTAGGTGTTCAAGTGGTGTGTGCTGCCCCCTGCTGGCAATGGCTTCAAGTGTTCAAGTGGTTTGTGATGCCCTCCTGCTGGTAATGACTTTAGGTATTCAAGTGGTGTGTGCTGCCCCCTGCTGGCAAAGGCTTTTGGTGTTGAAGTGGTGTGTTCTGATCCCTGCTGGCAAAGGATTTAGGTGTTCAGGTGGTGCGCTGCCCCCTGCTGGCAAAAACTTTAGGTGTTCAAGTGGTGTGTGCTGCCCCATGCTGGCAGTGGCTTTAGGCGTTCAAGTGGTGCGCTGCACCCTGCTGGCAAAGGCTTTAGGTGTTCAAGTGGTGCGAAGCACCCCTCCTGGCAAAGGCTTTAGTTGTTCAAGTGGTGTGTGCTGCCCCCTGCTGGCAAAGGCTTTAGGTGTTCAAGTGGTGTGTGCTGCCCCCTGTTGGCAAATGCTTTATTTGTTCAAGTGGTGTGTGCTGCCCCCTGCTGGCAAAGTCTTTAGGTGTTCGAGTGGTGTGTGCTGCCCCCTGCTGGCAAACGCTTTAGGTTTTCAATTGGTGTGTGCTGCCCCCTGCTGGCAAAGGCTTTAGGTGTTCAAGTGGTTTGCTGCCCCCTGCTGGCAAAGGCTTTAGGTGTTCAATTGGTGCGCTGCCCCTGCTGGCAACGGCTTCAGATTTTCAAGTGGTGTGTGCTGCCCCCTGCTGTCAAAGGCTTTAGGATTTCAAGTGCTGTGCTGCCCCCTGCTGGCAATGGATTTATGTGTTCAAGTGGTGTGTGCTGCCCCCTGTTGGCAAATGCTTTATTTGTTCAAGTGGTGTGTGCTGCCCCCTGCTGGCAAAGACTGTAGGTGTTCAACTGGTGTGTGCTGCACTCTGCTGGGAAAGGATTTAAGTGTTCAAGTGGTGTGTGCTGCCGCCGGCTGGCAAAAGCTTTACTTGTTCGAGAGGTGTGCTGCCCCCTGCTGGCAAAGTCTGTATTTGTTCAAGTGGTGTGTGCTGCCCCCTGCTGGCAAAAGCTTTAGGTTTTCTTTTGGTGAGTTCTGCCCCCTGTTGGCAAAGGCTTTTTGTGTTCAAGTGGTGTGCGCTGCCCCCTGCTGGCAATGGCTTCAGGTGTTCAAGTGGTGTGCGCTGTACCCTGCTGGCAAAGGCTTTAGGTGTTCAAGTGGTGTGCTGCCCCCTGCTGGCAAAGGCTTTAGGTGTTTAAGTGGTGTGTGCTGCCCCCTGCTGGCAAAGGCTTGAGATGTTACAGTGGTGTGTGCTGCCCCCTGCTGCAAAGGCTTTAGGTGTTCAAGTGGTGTGCCCTGCCCCCTGCTGGCAAACACTTTAGTTGTTCAAGAGGTGTGCTGCCCCCTGTTGGCAAAGTCTTTAGGTGTTCGAGTGGTGTGTGCTGCCCCCTGCTGGCAAAAGCTTTAGTTGTTCAAGAGTTGTGCGGTCGCCTGCTGGCAAAGACTTTGTGTGTTCAATTCGCTATGTGCTGCCTCCTGCTGGCAAAGGCTTTAGGAGTTCAAGTGGTGTGTGCTGCCCCCTGCTGGCAAAGGCTTTAGGTGTTCAATTGGTGCGCTGCCCCTGCTGGCTATGGCTTCAGGTTTTCAAGTGTTGTGTTCTGCCCACTGCTGGCAAAGGCTTTGGGAGTTCAAGTGGTGTGCTGCACCCTGCTGGCAAAGCATTTATGTGTTCAAGTGGTGTGCGCTGCCCCCGGCCGGCAATGGCTTCAGGTGTTCATGTGGTGTGTGCTGCCC
The DNA here is from genome assembly GCA_026770705.1 of Isurus oxyrinchus. Taxonomy (NCBI): domain Eukaryota; kingdom Metazoa; phylum Chordata; class Chondrichthyes; order Lamniformes; family Lamnidae; genus Isurus; species Isurus oxyrinchus. Next base: position 5,284,562 of record JANJGN010000045.1, read on the forward strand.
CATGCTGGCAAAGGTTTTATTTGTTCAAGTGGTGTGTGCTGCCCCCTGCTGGCAAAAACTGTAGATGTTCAACTGGTGGGTGCTGCACTCTGCTCGGAAAGGCTTTAGGTGTTCAAGTGGTGTGTGCTGCCCCTGCTGGCTACGGCTTCAGGTTTTCAAGTATTGTGTGCTGCCCCCTGCTGGCAAAGGCTTTAGGAGTTCAAGTGGTGTGCTGCCCCTTGCTGACAAAGGATTTAGGTGTTCAAGTGGTGTGCGCTGCCCCCTGCTGGCAATGGCTTCAGGTGTTCAAGTGGTGTGTGCTGCCCCCTGCTGGCAAAGACTGTAGGTTTTCAACTGGTGGGTGCCGCTCTCTGCTGGGAAAGGCTTTAGATGTTCAAGTGGTGTGTGCTGCCCCCTCCTGGCAAAGGCTTTAGGTGTTCAAGTGGTGTGTGCTGCCCCCTGCTGGAAAAAGCTTTAGGTGTTCAAGTGGTGTGTGCTGCACCCTGCTGGCAAAGGCTTTAGGTGTTCAAGTGGTGTGTGCTGTCCCCTGCTGGCAAAAGTTTTAGGTGTTCAAGTGGTGTGTGCTGTCCCCTGCTGGCAAAAGCTTTAGGTGTTCAAATGGTGTATGCTGCACCATGCTGGCAAAGGCTGTAGGTATTCAAGTGGTGTGTTCTGCCTCCTGCTGCCAAAGGCTTTAGGTGTTCTATTGGTGCACTGCCCCTGCTGGCTACGGCTTCAGGTTTTCAAGTATTGTGTGCTGCCCCCTGCTGGCAAAGGCTTTAGGTGTTCAAGTGGTGTGCGCCGCCCCCTGCTGGCAATGGCTTCAGGTGTTCATGTGGTGTGCGCTGCCCCATGCTGGCAAAGGCTTTATTTGTTCAAGTGGTGTGTGCTGCCCCCTGCTGGCAAAGACTGTAGGTGTTCACCTGGTGGGTGCTGCACTCTGCTGGGAAAGGCTTTAGGTGTTCAAGTGGTGTGTGCTGCCCCCTCCTGGCAAAGGCTTTAGGTCTTCAAGTGGTGTGTGCTGACCCCTTATGGAAAAAGCTTTAGGTTTTCAAGTTGTGTGTGCTGCCCCCTGCTGACAAACTCTGTAGGTGTTCAACTGGTGGGTGCTGCACTCTGCTGGGAAAGGCTTTAGGTGTTCAAATGGTGTGTGCTGCCCCCTCCTGGCAAAGGCTTTAGGTGTTCAAGTGGTGTGTGCTGCCCCCTGCTGGTAAAAGCTTTAGGTGTTCAAGTGGTGTGTGCTGCACCCTCTGGTAATGACTTTCGCTGTTCGAAAGGCGTATGCTGCCCCCTGCTGGCAAAGGCTTTAGGTGTTCAAGTGGTGTGTGCTGTCCCCTGCTGGCAAAAGCTTTAGGTGTTCAAGTGGTGTGTGCTGCCCCCTGCTGGCTATGTCATTAGATGTTCAAATGGTGTACGCTGCCCCCTGCTGCCAAAGGCTGCAGGTGTTCAATTGGTAAGAGCTGCACTCTGCTGGGAAAGGCTTTACGTGTTCAAGTGGTGTGTGCTGCACCATGCTGGCAAAGGCTTTAGGTGTTCAAGTGGTGTGTGCTGCTCCCTGCTGGCAAAGGCTAAAGGTGTTCAAGTGGTGTGTGCTGCCCCGTGCTGGCAAAGGCTTTAGGTGTTGAAGTGGTGCGTGCTGCCCCCTGCTGGCCAAAGCTTTAATTGTTCCAGAGGTGTGCTGCCCCCTGCTGCCAACGTCTTTGTGTGTTCAAGTGGTGTGTGCTGCCCCCTGCAGGCAAAGGCTTCAGGTGTTCAAGAGGTGTGTGCTGCCCCCTACTGGCAAAGGCTTTAGTTGTTCAAGAGGTGTGCTGCCGCCTGCTGGCAAAGGCTTTAGGTGTTCAAGCGACGTTTGCTGCACTGGGAAAGGCTTTAAGTGTTCAAATGGTGGGTGCTGCTCCATGCTGGCAAAGGTTTTATGTGTTCAAGTGGTGTGTGCTGCCCCCTGCTGGCAAAGGCTTTAGGTGTTTAAGTGGTGTGTGCTGCCCCCTGCTGGCAAAGGCTTCAGGTGTTCAAGTGGTGTGTGCTGTCCCCTGCTGGCAAAAGCTTTAGGTGTTCAAGTGGTGTGTGCTGCCCCCTGCTGGCTATGTCATTAGATGTTCAAATGGTTTACGCTGCCCCCTGCTGCCAAAGGCTGCAGGTGTTCAATTGGTAAGAGCTGCACTCTGCTGGGAAAGGCTTTACGTGTTCAAGTGGTGTGTGCTGCACCATGCTGGCAAAGGCTTTAGGTGTTCAAGTGGTGTGTGCTGCTCCCTGCTGGCAAAGGCTAAAGGTGTTCAAGTGGTGTGTGCTGCCCTGTGCTGGCAAAGGCTTTAGGTGTTCAAGTGGTGTGTGCTGCCCCCTGCTGGCCAAAGCTTTAATTGTTCCAGAGGTGTGCTGCCCCCTGCTGCCAACGTCTTTGTGTGTTCAAGTGGTGTGTGCTGCCCTCTGCAGGCAAAGGCTTCAGGTGTTCAAGAGGTGTGTGCTGCCCCCTACTGGCAAAAGCTTTAGTTGTTCAAGAGGTGTGCTGTCTGCTGCTGGCACAGTCTTTATTTGTGCAAGTGGTGTGTGCTGCCCCCTGCTGGCAAATGCTTCAGGTGTTCAAGTGGTTTGTGATGCCCTCCTGCTGGTAATGACTTTAGGTATTCAAGTGGTGTGTGCTGCCCCCTGCTGGCAAAGGCTTTTGGTGTTGAAGTGGTGTGTGCTGATCCCTGCTGGCAAAGGATTTAGGTGTTCAGGTGGTGCGAAGCACCCCTCCTGGCAAAGGCTTTAGTTGTTCAAGTGGTGTGTGCTGCCCCCTGCTGGCAAAGGCTTTAGGTGTTCAAGTGGTGTGTGCTGCCCCCTGTTGGCAAATGCTTTATTTGTTCAAGTGGTGTGTGCTGCCCCCTGCTGGCAAAGTCTTTAGGTGTTCGAGTGGTGTGTGCTGCCCCCTGCTGGCAAACGCTTTAGGTTTTCAATTGGTGTGTGCTGCCCCCTGCTGGCAAAGGCTTTAGGTGTTCAAGTGGTTTGCTGCCCCCTGCTGGCAAAGGCTTTAGGTGTTCAATTGGTGTGCTGCCCCCTGCTGGCAACGTCTTTATGTGTTCAAGTGGTGTGTGCTGCCCCCGATGGCAAAGGCTTCAGGTTTTCAAGAGGTGCGCGCTGCTCCCTGCTGGCAAAAGCTTTAGTTGTTGAAGTAGTGTGCTGCCCCCTGCTGGCACAGTCTTTATTTGTGCAAGTGGTGTGTGCTGCCCCCTGCTGGCAAATGCTTCAGGTGTTCAAGTGGTGTGTACTGTCCCCTGCTGGCAAAGGCTTTAGGTTTTCAACTGGTGTGTGGTGCCCCCTGCTGGCAAAGGCTTTATGTGTTCAAGTGGTGTGTGCTGCCTCCTACTGGCAAAGGCTTAATGTGTTCAAGTGGTGTTTGCTGCCCTATGCTGGCTAAGGCTTTAGGTGTTCTAGTGGTGTGTGCTGCCCCCTGCTGGCAAAGGTTTTATGTGTTCAAGAGGTGTGTGCTGCCACCTGCTGGCAAAGGCTTGAGGTGTTCATGTGGTGTGTGCTGCCCCCTGCTGGCAAAGGCTGTAGGTGTTCAAGTGGTGTGTGCTGCATTGTGCTGGGAAAGGCTTTACGTGTTCAAGTGGTGTGTGCTGCCCCCTGCTGGCAAAGGCTTTAGGTGTTCAAGTGGTGTGTGCTGCCCCCTGCTGGCAATGGCTTCAAGTGTTCAAGTGGTTTGTGATGCCCTCCTGCTGGTAATGACTTTAGGTATTCAAGTGGTGTGTGCTGCCCCCTGCTGGCAAAGGCTTTTGGTGTTGAAGTGGTGTGTTCTGATCCCTGCTGGCAAAGGATTTAGGTGTTCAGGTGGTGCGCTGCCCCCTGCTGGCAAAAACTTTAGGTGTTCAAGTGGTGTGTGCTGCCCCATGCTGGCAGTGGCTTTAGGCGTTCAAGTGGTGCGCTGCACCCTGCTGGCAAAGGCTTTAGGTGTTCAAGTGGTGCGAAGCACCCCTCCTGGCAAAGGCTTTAGTTGTTCAAGTGGTGTGTGCTGCCCCCTGCTGGCAAAGGCTTTAGGTGTTCAAGTGGTGTGTGCTGCCCCCTGTTGGCAAATGCTTTATTTGTTCAAGTGGTGTGTGCTGCCCCCTGCTGGCAAAGTCTTTAGGTGTTCGAGTGGTGTGTGCTGCCCCCTGCTGGCAAACGCTTTAGGTTTTCAATTGGTGTGTGCTGCCCCCTGCTGGCAAAGGCTTTAGGTGTTCAAGTGGTTTGCTGCCCCCTGCTGGCAAAGGCTTTAGGTGTTCAATTGGTGCGCTGCCCCTGCTGGCAACGGCTTCAGATTTTCAAGTGGTGTGTGCTGCCCCCTGCTGTCAAAGGCTTTAGGATTTCAAGTGCTGTGCTGCCCCCTGCTGGCAATGGATTTATGTGTTCAAGTGGTGTGTGCTGCCCCCTGTTGGCAAATGCTTTATTTGTTCAAGTGGTGTGTGCTGCCCCCTGCTGGCAAAGACTGTAGGTGTTCAACTGGTGTGTGCTGCACTCTGCTGGGAAAGGATTTAAGTGTTCAAGTGGTGTGTGCTGCCGCCGGCTGGCAAAAGCTTTACTTGTTCGAGAGGTGTGCTGCCCCCTGCTGGCAAAGTCTGTATTTGTTCAAGTGGTGTGTGCTGCCCCCTGCTGGCAAAAGCTTTAGGTTTTCTTTTGGTGAGTTCTGCCCCCTGTTGGCAAAGGCTTTTTGTGTTCAAGTGGTGTGCGCTGCCCCCTGCTGGCAATGGCTTCAGGTGTTCAAGTGGTGTGCGCTGTACCCTGCTGGCAAAGGCTTTAGGTGTTCAAGTGGTGTGCTGCCCCCTGCTGGCAAAGGCTTTAGGTGTTTAAGTGGTGTGTGCTGCCCCCTGCTGGCAAAGGCTTGAGATGTTACAGTGGTGTGTGCTGCCCCCTGCTGCAAAGGCTTTAGGTGTTCAAGTGGTGTGCCCTGCCCCCTGCTGGCAAACACTTTAGTTGTTCAAGAGGTGTGCTGCCCCCTGTTGGCAAAGTCTTTAGGTGTTCGAGTGGTGTGTGCTGCCCCCTGCTGGCAAAAGCTTTAGTTGTTCAAGAGTTGTGCGGTCGCCTGCTGGCAAAGACTTTGTGTGTTCAATTCGCTATGTGCTGCCTCCTGCTGGCAAAGGCTTTAGGAGTTCAAGTGGTGTGTGCTGCCCCCTGCTGGCAAAGGCTTTAGGTGTTCAATTGGTGCGCTGCCCCTGCTGGCTATGGCTTCAGGTTTTCAAGTGTTGTGTTCTGCCCACTGCTGGCAAAGGCTTTGGGAGTTCAAGTGGTGTGCTGCACCCTGCTGGCAAAGCATTTATGTGTTCAAGTGGTGTGCGCTGCCCCCGGCCGGCAATGGCTTCAGGTGTTCATGTGGTGTGTGCTGCCCCATGCTGGCAAAGGTTTTATTTGTTCAAGTGGTGTGTGCTGCCCCCTGCTGGCAAAAACTGTAGATGTTCAACTGGTGGGTGCTGCACTCTGCTCGGAAAGGCTTTAGGTGTTCAAGTGGTGTGTGCTGCCCCTGCTGGCTACGGCTTCAGGTTTTCAAGTATTGTGTGCTGCCCCCTGCTGGCAAAGGCTTTAGGAGTTCAAGTGGTGTGCTGCCCCTTGCTGACAAAGGATTTAGGTGTTCAAGTGGTGTGCGCTGCCCCCTGCTGGCAATGGCTTCAGGTGTTCAAGTGGTGTGTGCTGCCCCCTGCTGGCAAAGACTGTAGGTTTTCAACTGGTGGGTGCCGCTCTCTGCTGGGAAAGGTTTTAGATGTTCAAGTGGTGTGTGCTGCCCCCTCCTGGCAAAGGCTTTAGGTGTTCAAGTGGTGTGTGCTGCCCCCTGCTGGAAAAAGCTTTAGGTGTTCAAGTGGTGTGTGCTGCACCCTGCTGGCAAAGGCTTTAGGTGTTCAAGTGGTGTGTGCTGTCCCCTGCTGGCAAAAGTTTTAGGTGTTCAAGTGGTGTGTGCTGTCCCCTGCTGGCAAAAGCTTTAGGTGTTCAAATGGTGTATGCTGCACCATGCTGGCAAAGGCTGTAGGTATTCAAGTGGTGTGTTCTGCCTCCTGCTGCCAAAGGCTTTAGGAGTTCAAGTGGTGTGCGCTGCCCCCTGCTGGCAAATACTTTAGGTTTTCAATTGGTGTGTGCTTCCCCCTGCTGGCAAAGGCCTAGGTGTTCAAGTGGTTTGCTGCCCCCTGCTGGCAAAGGCTTTAGGTGTTCTATTGGTGCACTGCCCCTGCTGGCTACGGCTTCAGGTTTTCAAGTATTGTGTGCTGCCCCCTGCTGGCAAAGGCTTTAGGTGTTCAAGTGGTGTGCGCCGCCCCCTGCTGGCAATGGCTTCAGGTGTTCATGTGGTGTGCGCTGCCCCATGCTGGCAAAGGCTTTATTTGTTCAAGTGGTGTGTGCTGCCCCCTGCTGGCAAAGACTGTAGGTGTTCACCTGGTGGGTGCTGCACTCTGCTGGGAAAGGCTTTAGGTGTTCAAGTGGTGTGTGCTGCCCCCTCCTGGCAAAGGCTTTAGGTCTTCAAGTGGTGTGTGCTGACCCCTTATGGAAAAAGCTTTAGGTTTTCAAGTTGTGTGTGCTGCCCCCTGCTGACAAACTCTGTAGGTGTTCAACTGGTGGGTGCTGCACTCTGCTGGGAAAGGCTTTAGGTGTTCAAATGGTGTGTGCTGCCCCCTCCTGGCAAAGGCTTTAGGTGTTCAAGTGGTGTGTGCTGCCCCCTGCTGGTAAAAGCTTTAGGTGTTCAAGTGGTGTGTGCTGCACCCTCTGGTAATGACTTTCGCTGTTCGAAAGGCGTATGCTGCCCCCTGCTGGCAAAGGCTTTAGGTGTTCAAGTGGTGTTTGCTGTCCCCTGCTGGCAAAAGCTTTAGGTGTTCAAGTGGTGTGTGCTGCCCCCTGCTGGCTATGTCATTAGATGTTCAAATGGTGTACGCTGCCCCCTGCTGCCAAAGGCTGCAGGTGTTCAATTGGTAAGAGCTGCACTCTGCTGGGAAAGGCTTTACGTGTTCAAGTGGTGTGTGCTGCACCATGCTGGCAAAGGCTTTAGGTGTTCAAGTGGTGTGTGCTGCTCCCTGCTGGCAAAGGCTAAAGGTGTTCAAGTGGTGTGTGCTGCCCCGTGCTGGCAAAGGCTTTAGGTGTTGAAGTGGTGCGTGCTGCCCCCTGCTGGCCAAAGCTTTAATTGTTCCAGAGGTGTGCTGCCCCCTGCTGCCAACGTCTTTGTGTGTTCAAGTGGTGTGTGCTGCCCCCTGCAGGCAAAGGCTTCAGGTGTTCAAGAGGTGTGTGCTGCCCCCTACTGGCAAAGGCTTTAGTTGTTCAAGAGGTGTGCTGCCGCCTGCTGGCAAAGGCTTTAGGTGTTCAAGCGACGTTTGCTGCACTGGGAAAGGCTTTAAGTGTTCAAATGGTGGGTGCTGCTCCATGCTGGCAAAGGTTTTATGTGTTCAAGTGGTGTGTGCTGCCCCCTGCTGGCAAAGGCTTTAGGTGTTTAAGTGGTGTGTGCTGCCCCCTGCTGGCAAAGGCTTCAGGTGTTCAAGTGGTGTGTGCTGTCCCCTGCTGGCAAAAGCTTTAGGTGTTCAAGTGGTGTGTGCTGCCCCCTGCTGGCTATGTCATTAGATGTTCAAATGGTTTACGCTGCCCCCTGCTGCCAAAGGCTGCAGGTGTTCAATTGGTAAGAGCTGCACTCTGCTGGGAAAGGCTTTACGTGTTCAAGTGGTGTGTGCTGCACCATGCTGGCAAAGGCTTTAGGTGTTCAAGTGGTGTGTGCTGCTCCCTGCTGGCAAAGGCTAAAGGTGTTCAAGTGGTGTGTGCTGCCCTGTGCTGGCAAAGGCTTTAGGTGTTCAAGTGGTGTGTGCTGCCCCCTGCTGGCCAAAGCTTTAATTGTTCCAGAGGTGTGCTGCCCCCTGCTGCCAACGTCTTTGTGTGTTCAAGTGGTGTGTGCTGCCCTCTGCAGGCAAAGGCTTCAGGTGTTCAAGAGGTGTGTGCTGCCCCCTACTGGCAAAAGCTTTAGTTGTTCAAGAGGTGTGCTGTCTGCTGCTGGCACAGTCTTTATTTGTGCAAGTGGTGTGTGCTGCCCCCTGCTGGCAAATGCTTCAGGTGTTCAAGTGGTTTGTGATGCCCTCCTGCTGGTAATGACTTTAGGTATTCAAGTGGTGTGTGCTGCCCCCTGCTGGCAAAGGCTTTTGGTGTTGAAGTGGTGTGTGCTGATCCCTGCTGGCAAAGGATTTAGGTGTTCAGGTGGTGCGAAGCACCCCTCCTGGCAAAGGCTTTAGTTGTTCAAGTGGTGTGTGCTGCCCCCTGCTGGCAAAGGCTTTAGGTGTTCAAGTGGTGTGTGCTGCCCCCTGTTGGCAAATGCTTTATTTGTTCAAGTGGTGTGTGCTGCCCCCTGCTGGCAAAGTCTTTAGGTGTTCGAGTGGTGTGTGCTGCCCCCTGCTGGCAAACGCTTTAGGTTTTCAATTGGTGTGTGCTGCCCCCTGCTGGCAAAGGCTTTAGGTGTTCAAGTGGTTTGCTGCCCCCTGCTGGCAAAGGCTTTAGGTGTTCAATTGGTGCGCTGCCCCTGCTGGCAACGGCTTCAGATTTTCAAGTGGTGTGTGCTGCCCCCTGCTGTCAAAGGCTTTAGGATTTCAAGTGCTGTGCTGCCCCCTGCTGGCAATGGATTTATGTGTTCAAGTGGTGTGTGCTGCCCCCTGTTGGCAAATGCTTTATTTGTTCAAGTGGTGTGTGCTGCCCCCTGCTGGCAAAGACTGTAGGTGTTCAACTGGTGTGTGCTGCACTCTGCTGGGAAAGGATTTAAGTGTTCAAGTGGTGTGTGCTGCTGCCGGCTGGCAAAAGCTTTACTTGTTCGAGAGGTGTGCTGCCCCCTGCTGGCAAAGTCTGTATTTGTTCAAGTGGTGTGTGCTGCCCCCTGCTGGCAAAAGCTTTAGGTTTTCTTTTGATGAGTTCTGCCCCCTGTTGGCAAAGGCTTTTTGTGTTCAAGTGGTGTGCGCTGCCCCCTGCTGGCAATGGCTTCAGGTGTTCAAGTGGTGTGCGCTGTACCCTGCTGGCAAAGGCTTTAGGTGTTCAAGTGGTGTGCTGCCCCCTGCTGGCAAAGGCTTTAGGTGTTTAAGTGGTGTGTGCTGCCCCCTGCTGGCAAAGGCTTGAGATGTTACAGTGGTGTGTGCTGCCCCCTGCTGCAAAGGCTTTAGGTGTTCAAGTGGTGTGCCCTGCCCCCTGCTGGCAAACACTTTAGTTGTTCAAGAGGTGTGCTGCCCCCTGTTGGCAAAGTCTTTAGGTGTTCGAGTGGTGTGTGCTGCCCCCTGCTGGCAAAAGCTTTAGTTGTTCAAGAGTTGTGCGGTCGCCTGCTGGCAAAGACTTTGTGTGTTCAATTCGCTATGTGCTGCCTCCTGCTGGCAAAGGCTTTAGGAGTTCAAGTGGTGTGTGCTGCCCCCTGCTGGCAAAGGCTTTAGGTGTTCAATTGGTGCGCTGCCCCTGCTGGCTATGGCTTCAGGTTTTCAAGTGTTGTGTTCTGCCCACTGCTGGCAAAGGCTTTGGGAGTTCAAGTGGTGTGCTGCACCCTGCTGGCAAAGCATTTATGTGTTCAAGTGGTGTGCGCTGCCCCCGGCCGGCAATGGCTTCAGGTGTTCATGTGGTGTGTGCTGCCCCATGCTGGCAAAGGTTTTATTTGTTCAAGTGGTGTGTGCTGCCCCCTGCTGGCAAAAACTGTAGATGTTCAACTGGTGGGTGCTGCACTCTGCTCGGAAAGGCTTTAGGTGTTCAAGTGGTGTGTGCTGCCCCTGCTGGCTACGGCTTCAGGTTTTCAAGTATTGTGTGCTGCCCCCTGCTGGCAAAGGCTTTAGGAGTTCAAGTGGTGTGCTGCCCCTTGCTGACAAAGGATTTAGGTGTTCAAGTGGTGTGCGCTGCCCCCTGCTGGCAATGGCTTCAGGTGTTCAAGTGGTGTGTGCTGCCCCCTGCTGGCAAAGACTGTAGGTTTTCAACTGGTGGGTGCCGCTCTCTGCTGGGAAAGGCTTTAGATGTTCAAGTGGTGTGTGCTGCCCCCTCCTGGCAAAGGCTTTAGGTGTTCAAGTGGTGTGTGCTGCCCCCTGCTGGAAAAAGCTTTAGGTGTTCAAGTGGTGTGTGCTGCACCCTGCTGGCAAAGGCTTTAGGTGTTCAAGTGGTGTGTGCTGTCCCCTGCTGGCAAAAGTTTTAGGTGTTCAAGTGGTGTGTGCTGTCCCCTGCTGGCAAAAGCTTTAGGTGTTCAAATGGTGTATGCTGCACCATGCTGGCAAAGGCTGTAGGTATTCAAGTGGTGTGTTCTGCCTCCTGCTGCCAAAGGCTTTAGGAGTTCAAGTGGTGTGCGCTGCCCCCTGCTGGCAAATACTTTAGGTTTTCAATTGGTGTGTGCTTCCCCCTGCTGGCAAAGGCCTAGGTGTTCAAGTGGTTTGCTGCCCCCTGCTGGCAAAGGCTTTAGGTGTTCTATTGGTGCACTGCCCCTGCTGGCTACGGCTTCAGGTTTTCAAGTATTGTGTGCTGCCCCCTGCTGGCAAAGGCTTTAGGTGTTCAAGTGGTGTGCGCCGCCCCCTGCTGGCAATGGCTTCAGGTGTTCATGTGGTGTGCGCTGCCCCATGCTGGCAAAGGCTTTATTTGTTCAAGTGGTGTGTGCTGCCCCCTGCTGGCAAAGACTGTAGGTGTTCACCTGGTGGGTGCTGCACTCTGCTGGGAAAGGCTTTAGGTGTTCAAGTGGTGTGTGCTGCCCCCTCCTGGCAAAGGCTTTAGGTCTTCAAGTGGTGTGTGCTGACCCCTTATGGAAAAAGCTTTAGGTTTTCAAGTTGTGTGTGCTGCCCCCTGCTGACAAACTCTGTAGGTGTTCAACTGGTGGGTGCTGCACTCTGCTGGGAAAGGCTTTAGGTGTTCAAGTGGTGTGTGCTGTCCCCTGCTGGCAAAAGCTTTAGGTGTTCAAATGGTGTATGCTGCACCATGCTGGCAAAGGCTGTAGGTATTCAAGTGGTGTGTTCTGCCTCCTGCTGCCAAAGGCTTTAGGAGTTCAAGTGGTGTGCGCTGCCCCCTGCTGGCAAATACTTTAGGTTTTCAATTGGTGTGTGCTTCCCCCTGCTGGCAAAGGCCTAGGTGTTCAAGTGGTTTGCTGCCCCCTGCTGGCAAAGGCTTTAGGTGTTCTATTGGTGCACTGCCCCTGCTGGCTACGGCTTCAGGTTTTCAAGTATTGTGTGCTGCCCCCTGCTGGCAAAGGCTTTAGGTGTTCAAGTGGTGTGCGCCGCCCCCTGCTGGCAATGGCTTCAGGTGTTCATGTGGTGTGCGCTGCCCCATGCTGGCAAAGGCTTTATTTGTTCAAGTGGTGTGTGCTGCCCCCTGCTGGCAAAGACTGTAGGTGTTCACCTGGTGGGTGCTGCACTCTGCTGGGAAAGGCTTTAGGTGTTCAAGTGGTGTGTGCTGCCCCCTCCTGGCAAAGGCTTTAGGTCTTCAAGTGGTGTGTGCTGACCCCTTATGGAAAAAGCTTTAGGTTTTCAAGTTGTGTGTGCTGCCCCCTGCTGACAAACTCTGTAGGTGTTCAACTGGTGGGTGCTGCACTCTGCTGGGAAAGGCTTTAGGTGTTCAAATGGTGTGTGCTGCCCCCTCCTGGCAAAGGCTTTAGGTGTTCAAGTGGTGTGTGCTGCCCCCTGCTGGTAAAAGCTTTAGGTGTTCAAGTGGTGTGTGCTGCACCCTCTGGTAATGACTTTCGCTGTTCGAAAGGCGTATGCTGCCCCCTGCTGGCAAAGGCTTTAGGTGTTCAAGTGGTGTGTGCTGTCCCCTGCTGGCAAAAGCTTTAGGTGTTCAAGTGGTGTGTGCTGCCCCCTGCTGGCTATGTCATTAGATGTTCAAATGGTGTACGCTGCCCCCTGCTGCCAAAGGCTGCAGGTGTTCAATTGGTAAGAGCTGCACTCTGCTGGGAAAGGCTTTACGTGTTCAAGTGGTGTGTGCTGCACCATGCTGGCAAAGGCTTTAGGTGTTCAAGTGGTGTGTGCTGCTCCCTGCTGGCAAAGGCTAAAGGTGTTCAAGTGGTGTGTGCTGCCCCGTGCTGGCAAAGGCTTTAGGTGTTGAAGTGGTGCGTGCTGCCCCCTGCTGGCCAAAGCTTTAATTGTTCCAGAGGTGTGCTGCCCCCTGCTGCCAACGTCTTTGTGTGTTCAAGTGGTGTGTGCTGCCCCCTGCAGGCAAAGGCTTCAGGTGTTCAAGAGGTGTGTGCTGCCCCCTACTGGCAAAGGCTTTAGTTGTTCAAGAGGTGTGCTGCCGCCTGCTGACAAAGGCTTTAGGTGTTCAAGCGACGTTTGCTGCACTGGGAAAGGCTTTAAGTGTTCAAATGGTGGGTGCTGCTCCATGCTGGCAAAGGTTTTATGTGTTCAAGTGGTGTGTGCTGCCCCCTGCTGGCAAAGGCTTTAGGTGTTTAAGTGGTGTGTGCTGCCCCCTGCTGGCAAAGGCTTCAGGTGTTCAAGTGGTGTGTGCTGTCCCCTGCTGGCAAAAGCTTTAGGTGTTCAAGTGGTGTGTGCTGCCCCCTGCTGGCTATGTCATTAGATGTTCAAATGGTTTACGCTGCCCCCTGCTGCCAAAGGCTGCAGGTGTTCAATTGGTAAGAGCTGCACTCTGCTGGGAAAGGCTTTACGTGTTCAAGTGGTGTGTGCTGCACCATGCTGGCAAAGGCTTTAGGTGTTCAAGTGGTGTGTGCTGCTCCCTGCTGGCAAAGGCTAAAGGTGTTCAAGTGGTGTGTGCTGCCCTGTGCTGGCAAAGGCTTTAGGTGTTCAAGTGGTGTGTGCTGCCCCCTGCTGGCCAAAGCTTTAATTGTTCCAGAGGTGTGCTGCCCCCTGCTGCCAACGTCTTTGTGTGTTCAAGTGGTGTGTGCTGCCCTCTGCAGGCAAAGGCTTCAGGTGTTCAAGAGGTGTGTGCTGCCCCCTACTGGCAAAAGCTTTAGTTGTTCAAGAGGTGTGCTGTCTGCTGCTGGCACAGTCTTTATTTGTGCAAGTGGTGTGTGCTGCCCCCTGCTGGCAAATGCTTCAGGTGTTCAAGTGGTTTGTGATGCCCTCCTGCTGGTAATGACTTTAGGTATTCAAGTGGTGTGTGCTGCCCCCTGCTGGCAAAGGCTTTTGGTGTTGAAGTGGTGTGTGCTGATCCCTGCTGGCAAAGGATTTAGGTGTTCAGGTGGTGCGAAGCACCCCTCCTGGCAAAGGCTTTAGTTGTTCAAGTGGTGTGTGCTGCCCCCTGCTGGCAAAGGCTTTAGGTGTTCAAGTGGTGTGTGCTGCCCCCTGTTGGCAAATGCTTTATTTGTTCAAGTGGTGTGTGCTGCCCCCTGCTGGCAAAGTCTTTAGGTGTTCGAGTGGTGTGTGCTGCCCCCTGCTGGCAAACGCTTTAGGTTTTCAATTGGTGTGTGCTGCCCCCTGCTGGCAAAGGCTTTAGGTGTTCAAGTGGTTTGCTGCCCCCTGCTGGCAAAGGCTTTAGGTGTTCAATTGGTGCGCTGCCCCTGCTGGCAACGGCTTCAGATTTTCAAGTGGTGTGTGCTGCCCCCTGCTGTCAAAGGCTTTAGGATTTCAAGTGCTGTGCTGCCCCCTGCTGGCAATGGATTTATGTGTTCAAGTGGTGTGTGCTGCCCCCTGTTGGCAAATGCTTTATTTGTTCAAGTGGTGTGTGCTGCCCCCTGCTGGCAAAGACTGTAGGTGTTCAACTGGTGTGTGCTGCACTCTGCTGGGAAAGGATTTAAGTGTTCAAGTGGTGTGTGCTGCCGCCGGCTGGCAAAAGCTTTACTTGTTCGAGAGGTGTGCTGCCCCCTGCTGGCAAAGTCTGTATTTGTTCAAGTGGTGTGTGCTGCCCCCTGCTGGCAAAAGCTTTAGGTTTTCTTTTGATGAGTTCTGCCCCCTGTTGGCAAAGGCTTTTTGTGTTCAAGTGGTGTGCGCTGCCCCCTGCTGGCAATGGCTTCAGGTGTTCAAGTGGTGTGCGCTGTACCCTGCTGGCAAAGGCTTTAGGTGTTCAAGTGGTGTGCTGCCCCCTGCTGGCAAAGGCTTTAGGTGTTTAAGTGGTGTGTGCTGCCCCCTGCTGGCAAAGGCTTGAGATGTTACAGTGGTGTGTGCTGCCCCCTGCTGCAAAGGCTTTAGGTGTTCAAGTGGTGTGCCCTGCCCCCTGCTGGCAAACACTTTAGTTGTTCAAGAGGTGTGCTGCCCCCTGTTGGCAAAGTCTTTAGGTGTTCGAGTGGTGTGTGCTGCCCCCTGCTGGCAAAAGCTTTAGTTGTTCAAGAGTTGTGCGGTCGCCTGCTGGCAAAGACTTTGTGTGTTCAATTCGCTATGTGCTGCCTCCTGCTGGCAAAGGCTTTAGGAGTTCAAGTGGTGTGTGCTGCCCCCTGCTGGCAAAGGCTTTAGGTGTTCAATTGGTGCGCTGCCCCTGCTGGCTATGGCTTCAGGTTTTCAAGTGTTGTGTTCTGCCCACTGCTGGCAAAGGCTTTGGGAGTTCAAGTGGTGTGCTGCACCCTGCTGGCAAAGCATTTATGTGTTCAAGTGGTGTGCGCTGCCCCCGGCCGGCAATGGCTTCAGGTGTTCATGTGGTGTGTGCTGCCCCATGCTGGCAAAGGTTTTATTTGTTCAAGTGGTGTGTGCTGCCCCCTGCTGGCAAAAACTGTAGATGTTCAACTGGTGGGTGCTGCACTCTGCTCGGAAAGGCTTTAGGTGTTCAAGTGGTGTGTGCTGCCCCTGCTGGCTACGGCTTCAGGTTTTCAAGTATTGTGTGCTGCCCCCTGCTGGCAAAGGCTTTAGGAGTTCAAGTGGTGTGCTGCCCCTTGCTGACAAAGGATTTAGGTGTTCAAGTGGTGTGCGCTGCCCCCTGCTGGCAATGGCTTCAGGTGTTCAAGTGGTGTGTGCTGCCCCCTGCTGGCAAAGACTGTAGGTTTTCAACTGGTGGGTGCCGCTCTCTGCTGGGAAAGGCTTTAGATGTTCAAGTGGTGTGTGCTGCCCCCTCCTGGCAAAGGCTTTAGGTGTTCAAGTGGTGTGTGCTGCCCCCTGCTGGAAAAAGCTTTAGGTGTTCAAGTGGTGTGTGCTGCACCCTGCTGGCAAAGGCTTTAGGTGTTCAAGTGGTGTGTGCTGTCCCCTGCTGGCAAAAGTTTTAGGTGTTCAAGTGGTGTGTGCTGTCCCCTGCTGGCAAAAGCTTTAGGTGTTCAAATGGTGTATGCTGCACCATGCTGGCAAAGGCTGTAGGTATTCAAGTGGTGTGTTCTGCCTCCTGCTGCCAAAGGCTTTAGGAGTTCAAGTGGTGTGCGCTGCCCCCTGCTGGCAAATACTTTAGGTTTTCAATTGGTGTGTGCTTCCCCCTGCTGGCAAAGGCTTTAGGTGTTCTATTGGTGCACTGCCCCTGCTGGCTACGGCTTCAGGTTTTCAAGTATTGTGTGCTGCCCCCTGCTGGCAAAGGCTTTAGGTGTTCAAGTGGTGTGCGCCGCCCCCTGCTGGCAATGGCTTCAGGTGTTCATGTGGTGTGCGCTGCCCCATGCTGGCAAAGGCTTTATTTGTTCAAGTGGTGTGTGCTGCCCCCTGCTGGCAAAGACTGTAGGTGTTCACCTGGTGGGTGCTGCACTCTGCTGGGAAAGGCTTTAGGTGTTCAAGTGGTGTGTGCTGCCCCCTCCTGGCAAAGGCTTTAGGTCTTCAAGTGGTGTGTGCTGACCCCTTATGGAAAAAGCTTTAGGTTTTCAAGTTGTGTGTGCTGCCCCCTGCTGACAAACTCTGTAGGTGTTCAACTGGTGGGTGCTGCACTCTGCTGGGAAAGGCTTTAGGTGTTCAAATGGTGTGTGCTGCCCCCTCCTGGCAAAGGCTTTAGGTGTTCAAGTGGTGTGTGCTGCCCCCTGCTGGTAAAAGCTTTAGGTGTTCAAGTGGTGTGTGCTGCCCCCTGCTGGCTATGTCATTAGATGTTCAAATGGTGTACGCTGCCCCCTGCTGCCAAAGGCTGCAGGTGTTCAATTGGTAAGAGCTGCACTCTGCTGGGAAAGGCTTTACGTGTTCAAGTGGTGTGTGCTGCACCATGCTGGCAAAGGCTTTAGGTGTTCAAGTGGTGTGTGCTGCTCCCTGCTGGCAAAGGCTAAAGGTGTTCAAGTGGTGTGTGCTGCCCCGTGCTGGCAAAGGCTTTAGGTGTTGAAGTGGTGCGTGCTGCCCCCTGCTGGCCAAAGCTTTAATTGTTCCAGAGGTGTGCTGCCCCCTGCTGCCAACGTCTTTGTGTGTTCAAGTGGTGTGTGCTGCCCCCTGCAGGCAAAGGCTTCAGGTGTTCAAGAGGTGTGTGCTGCCCCCTACTGGCAAAGGCTTTAGTTGTTCAAGAGGTGTGCTGCCGCCTGCTGGCAAAGGCTTTAGGTGTTCAAGCGATGTTTGCTGCACTGGGAAAGGCTTTAGGTGTTCAAATGGTGGGTGCTGCTCCATGCTGGCAAAGGTTTTATGTGTTCAAGTGGTGTGTGCTGCCCCCTGCTGGCAAAGGCTTTAGGTGTTTAAGTGGTGTGTGCTGCCCCCTGCTGGCAAAGGCTTCAGGTGTTCAAGTGGTGTGTGCTGTCCCCTGCTGGCAAAAGCTTTAGGTGTTCAAGTGGTGTGTGCTGCCCCCTGCTGGCTATGTCATTAGATGTTCAAATGGTTTACGCTGCCCCCTGCTGCCAAAGGCTGCAGGTGTTCAATTGGTAAGAGCTGCACTCTGCTGGGAAAGGCTTTACGTGTTCAAGTGGTGTGTGCTGCACCATGCTGGCAAAGGCTTTAGGTGTTCAAGTGGTGTGTGCTGCTCCCTGCTGGCAAAGGCTAAAGGTGTTCAAGTGGTGTGTGCTGCCCTGTGCTGGCAAAGGCTTTAGGTGTTCAAGTGGTGTGTGCTGCCCCCTGCTGGCCAAAGCTTTAATTGTTCCAGAGGTGTGCTGCCCCCTGCTGCCAACGTCTTTGTGTGTTCAAGTGGTGTGTGCTGCCCTCTGCAGGCAAAGGCTTCAGGTGTTCAAGAGGTGTGTGCTGCCCCCTACTGGCAAAAGCTTTAGTTGTTCAAGAGGTGTGCTGTCTGCTGCTGGCACAGTCTTTATTTGTGCAAGTGGTGTGTGCTGCCCCCTGCTGGCAAATGCTTCAGGTGTTCAAGTGGTTTGTGATGCCCTCCTGCTGGTAATGACTTTAGGTATTCAAGTGGTGTGTGCTGCCCCCTGCTGCCAACGTCTTTGTGTGTTCAAGTGGTGTGTGCTGCCCCCTGCAGGCAAAGGCTTCAGGTGTTCAAGAGGTGTGTGCTGCCCCCTACTGGCAAAGGCTTTAGTTGTTCAAGAGGTGTGCTGCCGCCTGCTGGCAAAGGCTTTAGGTGTTCAAGCGATGTTTGCTGCACTGGGAAAGGCTTTAGGTGTTCAAATGGTGGGTGCTGCTCCATGCTGGCAAAGGTTTTATGTGTTCAAGTGGTGTGTGCTGCCCCCTGCTGGCAAAGGCTTTAGGTGTTTAAGTGGTGTGTGCTGCCCCCTGCTGGCAAAGGCTTCAGGTGTTCAAGTGGTGTGTGCTGTCCCCTGCTGGCAAAAGCTTTAGGTGTTCAAGTGGTGTGTGCTGCCCCCTGCTGGCTATGTCATTAGATGTTCAAATGGTTTACGCTGCCCCCTGCTGCCAAAGGCTGCAGGTGTTCAATTGGTAAGAGCTGCACTCTGCTGGGAAAGGCTTTACGTGTTCAAGTGGTGTGTGCTGCACCATGCTGGCAAAGGCTTTAGGTGTTCAAGTGGTGTGTGCTGCTCCCTGCTGGCAAAGGCTAAAGGTGTTCAAGTGGTGTGTGCTGCCCTGTGCTGGCAAAGGCTTTAGGTGTTCAAGTGGTGTGTGCTGCCCCCTGCTGGCCAAAGCTTTAATTGTTCCAGAGGTGTGCTGCCCCCTGCTGCCAACGTCTTTGTGTGTTCAAGTGGTGTGTGCTGCCCTCTGCAGGCAAAGGCTTCAGGTGTTCAAGAGGTGTGTGCTGCCCCCTACTGGCAAAAGCTTTAGTTGTTCAAGAGGTGTGCTGTCTGCTGCTGGCACAGTCTTTATTTGTGCAAGTGGTGTGTGCTGCCCCCTGCTGGCAAATGCTTCAGGTGTTCAAGTGGTTTGTGATGCCCTCCTGCTGGTAATGACTTTAGGTATTCAAGTGGTGTGTGCTGCCCCCTGCTGGCAAAGGCTTTTGGTGTTGAAGTGGTGTGTGCTGATCCCTGCTGGCAAAGGATTTAGGTGTTCAGGTGGTGTGTGCTGCCCCATGCTGTCAAAGACTTTACGTGTTCAAGTGGTGTGTGCTGTCTCCTGCTGGCAAAGGCTTTATGTGTTCAAGTGGTGTGTGCTGCCCCTTGCTGGCAAAGGCTTTATGTGTTCAAGTGGTGTTTGCTGCCCCATGCTGGCTAAGGCTTTAGGTGTTCTAGTGGTGTGTGCTGCCCCCTGCTGGCAAAGGCTTTAGGTGCTCAAGTGGTGTGTACTGCCCCCTGCTGGCAAAGGCTTTAGCTGTTCAAGTGATGTGTGCTGATCCCTGCTGGCAAAGGATTTATGTGTTCAAGTGGTGCTCTGCCCCCAGCTAGCAAAAGCTTTAGGTGTTCAAGTGGTGTGTGCTGCCCCCTGCTGGCAAAGGCTTTAGGTGTTCAAGTGGTGTGTGTTGCCCCCTGCTGGCAAAGGCTTTAGTTGTTCAAGAGGTGTGCTGCCGCCTGCTGGCAACGTCTTTATTTTTTCAAGTGGTGTGTGCTGCCCCCTGCTGGTAAAGGCTTTAGGTGTTCAAGTGTTGTGTGCTGCTCCCTGCTGGCAAACGCTTTAGTTTTTCAATTGGTGAGTGCTGCCCCCCGCTGGCAAAGGCTTTATGTGTTCAAGTGGTGTGTGCTGCCCCCTGCTGGCAATGGCTTCAGGTGTTCAAGTGGTGTGTGCTGCCCCCTGCTGGCAAAGGCTTTAGGTGTTCAAGCGACGTTTGCTGCACTGGGAAAGGCTTTAGGTGTTCAAATGGTGTGTGCTGCTCCATGCTGGCAAAGGTTTTATGTGTTCAAGTGGTGTGTGCTGCCCCCTGCTGGCAAAGGCTTTAGGTGTTTAAGTGGTGTGTGCTGCCCCCTGCTGGCAAAGGCTTCAGGTGTTCAAGTGGTGTGTGCTGCCCCCTGCTGGCAAAGGTTTTAGGTGTTCAAGTGGGGGTGTGCTGCCCCTTGCTGGCAAAGGCTTTAGGTATTCAAGTGGTGCGCTGCCCCCTGCTGGCAAAGGCTTTAGGTTTTCAAGTGGTTCGCTGCCCCCTGCTGGCAAAGGCTTTTGCTTTTCAAGTGGTGTGCACTGCCCCCTGGCAAATGCTTTAGGTGTTCAAGTGGTGCGTTTCCCCCTGCTGGCCAAAGCTTTAGGTGTTCAACTGGTGTGCTGCCCCCTGCTGGCAAAGGCTTCGGATGTTCATGTGGTGTTTGCTGCCTCCTGCTGGCAATGGCTTTAGGTGTTCAAGTGGTGCGCTGCCCCCTGCTGTCAAATGCTTTAGGTGTTCAAGTGGTGTGTGCTGCCCCTTGCTGGCAAAGGCTTTAGGTGTTCAAGTGGTGCACTGCCCTCTGCTGGCAAAGGCTTTAGGTGTTCAAGTGGTGTGTACTGCCCCCTGCTGGCAAAGACTTTAGGTGTTCAAGTGGTGTGTGCTGCCCCCTGCTGGCAAAGGCTTTAGGTGTTCAAGTGGTGTGTGCTGCCCCTTGCTGGCAAAGTCTTTAGGTGTTCAAGTGGTGCGCTGCACCCTGCTGGGAAAGGATTTAGGTGTTCAAGTGGTGTGTGCTGCACCCTGTTGGCCAAGGCTTTAGGTGTTCAAGTGGTGCGCAGCCCCCTGCTGGCAAAGGCTTTAGGTGTTTAAGTTGTGTATGCTGCCCACTGCTGGCAAAGGCTTTAGGTGTTCAAGTGGTGCGCTGCCCACTGCTGGCAAAGGCTTTAGGTGTTCAAGTGGTGTGTGCTGCCCCCTGCTGGCAGAGGCTTTGGTGTTCTTGTGGTGTGTGCTGCCTCCTGCTGGCAAAGGCTTTAGGTTTTCAAGTGGTCCGCAGCCCCCTGCTGGCAAAGGCTTGAGGTGTTCAAGTGGTATGTGCTGTCCCCTGCTGGCAATGGCTTTAGGTTTTCAAGTGGTGTGTGCTGCCCCCTGCTGGCAAAGGCTTTAGGTGTTCAAATGGTGCGCTGCCCCCTGCTGGCAAAGGCTTTCTGTGTTCAAGTGTGTGTGCTGCCTCCTGCTGGCAAAGGCTTTAGGTGTTCAAGTGATGTGCGCTGCTCCCTGCTGGCAAAGGCTTTCTGTGTTCAAGTGTGTGTGCTGCCTCCTGCTGGCAAAGGCTTTAGGTGTTCAAGTGATGTGCGCTGCTCCCTGCTGGCAAAGGCTTTAGGTGTTCAAGTGGTGTGTGCTGCCCCCTGCTGGCAAAGGCTTTAGGTGTTCAAGTGGTGTGCTGCCCCCTGCTGGCAAAGGCTTTAGGTAATCAGGTGGTGTGTGCTGCCCCCTGCTGGCAAAGGCTTTAGGTGTTTAAGTGGTGTGTGCTGCCCCCTGCTGGCAAAGGTTTTAGGTGTTCAAGTGGGGGTGTGCTGCCCCTTGCTGGCAAAGGCTTTAGGTATTCAAGTGGTGCGCTGCCCCCTGCTGGCAAAGGCTTTAGGTTTTCAAGTGGTTCGCTGCCCCCTGCTGGCAAAGGCTTTTGCTTTTCAAGTGGTGTGTTCTGCCCCCTGGCAAATGCTTTAGGTGTTCAAGTGGTGCGTTTCCCCCTGCTGGCAAAAGCTTTAGGTGTTCAACTGGTGTGCTGCCCCCTGCTGGCAAAGGCTTCGGATGTTCATGTGGTGTTTGCTGCCTCCTGCTGGCAAAGGCTTTAGGTGTTCAAGTGGTGCGCTGCCCCCTGCTGTCAAATGCTTTAGGTGTTCAAGTGGTGTGTGCTGCCCCTTGCTGGCAAAGGCTTTAGGTGTTCAAGTGGTGTGTGCTGCCCCTTGCTGGCAAATGCTTTAGGTGTTCCAGTGGTGTGTGTTGCCCCTTGCTGGCAAAGGCTTTAGGTGTTCAAGTGGTGTGTGCTGCCCCCTGCTGGGAGAGGCTTTAGGTGTTCATGTGGTGTACTGCCCCTGCTGGCAAAGGCTTTAGGTTTTCAAGTGGTGCACTGCCCTCTGCTGGCAAAGGCTTTAGGTGTTCAAGTGGTGCGCTGCCCCTGCTGGCAAAGGCTTTAGGTGTTCAAGTGGTGCGCTGCCCCCTGCTGGCAAAGGCTTTAGGTGTTCAAGTGGTGTGTGCTGCACCCTGCTGGCAAAGGCTTTGGTTGTTCAAGTGGTATATGCTGCCTCCTGCTGGCAATGGCTTTAAGTGTTCAAGTGGTGCGCTTCCCCTTGCTGGCAGAGGCTTTAGGTGTTCAAGTGGTGTGTGCTGCCCCCTGCTGGCAAAGGCTTTAGGTGTTCAAGTCGTGTGCTGCCCCCTGCTGGCAAAGGCTTTATGTGATCAAGTGGTGTGTGCTGCCCCCTGCTGGCAAAGGCTTTAGGTGTTCAAGACAGAGATTCTCTGGGGTAGCCAGAGATAGGGAGGGGTGTAGGGGCTGGAGGTGGTTACAGAGATAGGGAGGGATGTAGGGGCTGGAGGAGGTTACAGAGATAGGGAGGTGTGTAGGGGCTGGAGGAGGTTACAGAGATAGGGAGGGTTTTAGGGGCTGGAGGAGGTTACAGAGATAGGGAGGGGTGTAGGAGCTGGAGGAGGTTATAGAGATGTGGAGGGTGTAGGGGGCTGGAGGAGTTTACAGAAATAGGGAGGGGTATTGGAGCTGGCGGAGGTTACAGAGATAGGGTGTGTTGTAGAGGCTGGAGCACGTTACAGAGTTAGGGAGGATTGTTGGGGCTGGAGGAGGTTACATAGATAGGGAGGTGTGTAGGGAGTGGAGGAGGCTACAGAGATAGGGAGGGGTGTAGGAGCTGAAGGATGTTACAGAGATAGGGAGTGGTGTAGGGGCTGGAGGAATTTTCAGATAGAGGGATGGGTGTAGGGGCTGGAGGACGTTACAGAAATAAGGTGGGTTGTAGGGGCTGGAGGAGGTTACAGAGATAGGGACGGTTGTAGGGGCTGGAAGAGATGAAAGAGAGAGGGAGGTTTGTAGGGGCTGGAGGATGTTATAGAAATAGGGATGGGTGCAGGGTCTAGAGGAGTTCACAGATATAGGGAGGTGTTCAAGGGCTGGAGGAGGTTACTGAGTTAGGGAGGGTTGTCGGGGCTGGAGGAGGTTACAGAGATAGTGAGTGGTATAGGGGCTGGAGGAGGTTACAGAGATAGGGAGGAGTGTAGGGGCTGAAGCAGGTTACAGAGATAGGGAGGTTTGTAGGGGTTCGAGGAGGTTACAGAGATAGCAAGTGTTGTAGGGGCTGAAGGAGGTTACCGAGAAAGGGAGGGTTGTAGGGGCTGGAGGAGGTTACAGAGATAGCGAGGGTTGCAGGGGCTGGAGGAGGTTACAGATATAAGGAGGGGATTAGGGGCTGGAGGAGCTTACAGAGATAGGGAGGGTTTAGGGGCTGGAGGAGGTTACAGAGATAGGAAGGTTAGTAGGGACTGGAGTATGTTACAGAGATAGGGACGGTTGTAGGGGCTGGAGGAGGTTATAGAGATAGCGAGGGGTGTAGGGACAGGAGGAGATTACAGAGATAGGGAGGGGTGTAGGGGCTGGAGGAGATTACAGAGATAGGGTAGAGTTGTAGGGGCTGGAGGAGGTTACAGAGATAGGGAGGGGTGTAGGGGCTGAAGGAGGTTACAGAGATAGGGAGGGGTGTAGGGGCTGGAGGAGGTTACAGAGATGTGGAGGGTGTAGGGGGCTGGAGAAGGTTACAGAGATAGGGAGGTGTGTAGGAGCTGGAGGAGGTTACAGAGATAGGGAGGGGTGTAGGTGCTGGAGGAGGTTACAGAGATATGAAGGGTTTAGGGGGCTGGAGGAGTTTACAGAAATAGGGAGGGGTGTAGTAGCTGGAGGAGGTTACAGAGATAGGGAGGGTTGTAGGTGCTGGAGGAGGTTACAGTGATAGGGAGGTGTGTAGGAGCTGGAGGAGGTTACAGAGATAGGGAGGTGTGTAGGAGCTGGAGGAGGTTACAGAGATAGGGAGGGGTGTAGGAGCTGGAGGAGGTTACAGAGATAGGGTGTGTTGTAGAGGCTGGAGCACGTTACAGAGTTAGGGAGGATTGTTGGGGCTGGAGGAGGTTACAGAGTTGTGGAGGATGTAGGGGCTGGATGAGGTTACAGAGATAGGGAGGTATGTATGGAGTGGAGGAGTTTACAGAGAAAGGGAGGGGTGTAGGAGCTGGAGGAGGTTACAGAGATAGGGAGTGGTGTAGGGGTTGGCGGAGGTTACAGAGATAGGGAGGGTTGTAGGGGCTGGAGGAGGTTACAAAGATAGGGAGGGGTGTAGGCACTGGAGAAGGTTACAGAGACAGGGAGGGTTATAGGGGCTGGAGAAGGTTACAGAGTTAGGGTGGTGTGTAGGGGCTGGAGGAGGTTACAGAGATAGGGAGAGTTGTAGGGGCTGGAGGAGGTTACAGAGATAGGGAGGGTTGTAGGGGCTGGAGGAGGTTGCAGAGATAGGGAGGGTTGTAGGGGCTGGAGGAGGTTACAGAGATAGGGAGCCATGTAGGGAGCTGGAGGAGGTTACAGAGATAGTGAGTGGTGTAGGGGCTGGAGGAGGTTACAGAGATAGGGAGGAGTGTAGGGGCTGAAGCAGGTTACAGAGATAGGGAGGTTTGTAGGGGCTCGAGGAGGTTACAGAGATAGGGAGGGTTGTAGGGGCTGAAGGAGGTTACCGAGAAAGGGAGGCTTGTAGGGGCTGGAGGAGGTTACAGAGATAGCGAGGGTTGCAGGGGCTGGAGGAGGTTACAGATATAAGGAGGGGATTAGGGGCTGGAGGAGCTTACAGAGATAGGGAGGGTTTAGGGACTGGAGGAGGTTACAGAGATAAGGACGGGCGTAGGGGCTGGAGGAGGTTACAGGGATAGGGAGGGGTGTAGAGGCTGGTGGAAGTTACAGAGATAGGGAGTGGTGTAGGGGCTGGAGGAGGTTACAGAGATAGGGAGGTGTTGTCAGGGCTGGAGGAGGTTACAGAGATAGGGATGGTTGCAGGGACTGGAGGAGGTTACAGATATAAGGAGGGGATTAGGGGCTGGAGGAGGTTACAGAGATAGGGAGGTGTTGTCGGGGCTGGTGGAGGTTACAGAGATAGGGAGGTGTTGTCGGGGCTGGAGGAGGTTACAGAGATATGGAGGGTTGTAAGGGCTGGAGGAGGTTACAGAGATAGGGAGGGGTGTAGGGGCTGGAGGAGATTACAGAGATAGGGTAGAGTTGTAGGGGCTGGAGGAGGTTACAGAGATAGGGAGGGGTGTAGGGGCTGAAGGAGGTTACAGAGATAGGGAGGGGTGTAGGGGCTGGAGGAGGTTACAGAGATGTGGAGGGTGTAGGGGGCTGGAGAAGGTTACAGAGATAGGGAGGTGTGTAGGAGCTGGAGGAGGTTACAGAGATAGGGAGGGGTGTAGGTGCTGGAGGAGGTTACAGAGATGTGAAGGGTTTAGGGGGCTGGAGGAGTTTACAGAAATAGGGAGGGGTGTAGTAGCTGGAGGAGGTTACAGAGATAGGGAGGGTTGTAGGTGCTGGAGGAGGTTACAGTGATAGGGAGGTGTGTAGGAGCTGGAGGAGGTTACAGAGATAGGGAGGTGTGTAGGAGCTGGAGGAGGTTACAGAGATAGGGAGGGGTGTAGGAGCTGGAGGAGGTTACAGAGATAGGGTGTGTTGTAGAGGCTGGAGCATGTTACAGAGTTAGGGAGGATTGTTGGGGCTGGAGGAGGTTACAGAGTTGTGGAGGATGTAGGGGCTGGATGAGGTTACAGAGATAGGGAGGTATGTATGGAGTGGAGGAGTTTACAGAGAAAGGGAGGGGTGTAGGAGCTGGAGGAGGTTACAGAGATAGGGAGTGGTGTAGGGGTTGGCGGAGGTTACAGAGATAGGGAGGGTTGTAGGGGCTGGAGGAGGTTACAAAGATAGGGAGGGGTGTAGGCACTGGAGAAGGTTACAGAGACAGGGAGGGTTATAGGGGCTGGAGAAGGTTACAGAGTTAGGGTGGTGTGTAGGGGCTGGAGGAGGTTACAGAGATAGGGAGAGTTGTAGGGGCTGGAGGAGGTTACAGAGATAGGGAGGGTTGTAGGGGCTGGAGGAGGTTGCAGAGATAGGGAGGGTTGTAGGGGCTGGAGGAGGTTACAGAGATAGGGAGCCATGTAGGGAGCTGGAGGAGGTTACAGAGATAGTGAGTGGTGTAGGGGCTGGAGGAGGTTACAGAGATAGGGAGGAGTGTAGGGGCTGAAGCAGGTTACAGAGATAGGGAGGTTTGTAGGGGCTCGAGGAGGTTACAGAGATAGGGAGGGTTGTAGGGGCTGAAGGAGGTTACCGAGAAAGGGAGGCTTGTAGGGGCTGGAGGAGGTTACAGAGATAGCGAGGGTTGCAGGGGCTGGAGGAGGTTACAGATATAAGGAGGGGATTAGGGGCTGGAGGAGCTTACAGAGATAGGGAGGGTTTAGGGACTGGAGGAGGTTACAGAGATAAGGACGGGCGTAGGGGCTGGAGGAGGTTACAGGGATAGGGAGGGGTGTAGAGGCTGGTGGAAGTTACAGAGATAGGGAGTGGTGTAGGGGCTGGAGGAGGTTACAGAGATAGGGAGGTGTTGTCAGGGCTGGAGGAGGTTACAGAGATAGGGATGGTTGCAGGGACTGGAGGAGGTTACAGATATAAGGAGGGGATTAGGGGCTGGAGGAGGTTACAGAGATAGGGAGGTGTTGTCGGGGCTGGTGGAGGTTACAGAGATAGGGAGGTGTTGTCGGGGCTGGAGGAGGTTACAGAGATATGGAGGGTTGTAAGGGCTGGAGGAGGTTACAGAGATAGGGAGGGGTGTAGGGGCTGGAGGAGATTACAGAGATAGGGTAGAGTTGTAGGGGCTGGAGGAGGTTACAGAGATAGGGAGGGGTGTAGGGGCTGAAGGAGGTTACAGAGATAGGGAGGGGTGTAGGGGCTGGAGGAGGTTACAGAGATGTGGAGGGTGTAGGGGGCTGGAGAAGGTTACAGAGATAGGGAGGTGTGTAGGAGCTGGAGGAGGTTACAGAGATAGGGAGGGGTGTAGGTGCTGGAGGAGGTTACAGAGATGTGAAGGGTTTAGGGGGCTGGAGGAGTTTACAGAAATAGGGAGGGGTGTAGTAGCTGGAGGAGGTTACAGAGATAGGGAGGGTTGTAGGTGCTGGAGGAGGTTACAGAGATAGGGAGGTGTGTAGGAGCTGGAGGAGGTTACAGAGATAGGGAGGGGTGTAGGAGCTGGAGGAGGTTACAGAGATAGGGTGTGTTGTAGAGGCTGGAGCACGTTACAGAGTAAGGAAGGATTGTTGGGGCTGGAGGAGGTTACAGAGTTGTGGAGGATGTAGGGGCTGGATGAGGTTACAGAGATAGGGAGGTATGTATGGAGTGGAGGAGTTTACAGAGAAAGGGAGGGGTGTAGGAGCTGGAGGAGGTTACAAAGATAGGGAGTGGTGTAGGGGTTGGCGGAGGTTACAGAGATAGGGAGGGTTGTAGGGGCTGGAGGAGGTTACAAAGATAGGGAGGGGTGTAGGCACTGGAGAAGGTTACAGAGACAGGGAGGGTTATAGGGGCTGGAGAAGGTTACAGAGTTAGGGTGGTGTGTAGGGGCTGGAGGAGGTTACAGAGATAGGGAGAGTTGTAGGGGCTGGAGGAGGTTACAGAGATAGGGAGGGTTGTAGGGGCTGGAGGAGGTTGCAGAGATAGGGAGGGTTGTAGGGGCTGGAGGAGGTTACAGAGATAGGGAGCCATGTAGGGAGCTGGAGGAGGTTACAGAGATAGTGAGTGGTGTAGGGGCTGGAGGAGGTTACAGAGATAGGGAGGAGTGTAGGGGCTGAAGCAGGTTACAGAGATAGGGAGGTTTGTAGGGGCTCGAGGAGGTTACAGAGATAGGGAGGGTTGTAGGGGCTGAAGGAGGTTACCGAGAAAGGGAGGGTTGTAGGGGCTGGAGGAGGTTACAGAGATAGCGAGGGTTGCAGGGGCTGGAGGAGGTTACAGATATAAGGAGGGGATTAGGGGCTGGAGGAGCTTACAGAGATAGGGAGGTTTTAGGGACTGGAGGAGGTTACAGAGATAAGGACGGGCGTAGGGGCTGGAGGAGGTTACAGGGATAGGGAGGGGTGTAGGGGCTGGTGGAAGTTACAGAGATAGGGAGTGGTGTAGGGGCTGGAGGAGGTTACAGAGATAGGGAGGTGTTGTCAGGGCTGGAGGAGGTTACAGAGATAGGGATGGTTGCAGGGACTGGAGGAGGTTACAGATATAAGGAGGGGATTAGGGGCTGGAGGAGGTTACAGAGATAGGGAGGTGTTGTCGGGGCTGGTGGAGGTTACAGAGATAGGGAGGTGTTGTCGGGGCTGGAGGAGGTTACAGAGATATGGAGGGTTGTAAGGGCTGGAGGAGGTTACAGAGATAGGGAGGGGTGTAGGGGCTCGAGGAGGTTACAGAGATAGGGAGGGTTGTAGGGGCTGGAGGAGGTTACAGAGATAGGGAGGGGTGTAGGGGCTGGAGGAGGTTACAGAGTTAGGGAGGGGTGTAGGGTCTGGAGGAGTTTACAGAGATAGGGAGGTTTGTAGGGACTGGAGGAGGTTACAAAGATAGGGAGGGGTGTAGGGCCTGGAGGAGGTTACAGAGATAGGGAGGGTTGTAGGTGCTGGAGGAGGTTACAGATATAGGGAGGGTTGTAGGGGCTGGATGAGGTCACAGAGATAGGCAGGGGTTTAGGGGCTGGAGAAGGTTACAGAGATAGGGAGGGTTATAGGGGCTAGAGGAGTTTACAGAAATAGGGAGTGTTGTAGGGTCTGTTAGAGGTTACGGAGATAGGGAGGGTTGTAGGGGCTGGATGAGGTCACAGAGATAGGGAGGGTTGTAGGATCTGGAGGAGGTTACAGAGTCAGGGAGGGTTGTAGGGGCTGGATGAGGTCACAGAGATAGGGAGAATTGATGGGGCTGCATGATGTCACAGAGATAGGTAGGGGTGTAGTGGCTGGAGGTGGTCACAGAGATAGGGAGGCTTGTCGGTTCTGGAGGAGGTTACAGAGATAGGGAGGGTTGTAGGAGCTGGAGGATGTTACAGAGATAGGGAGGGATGTAGGGAGCTGGAGGAGGTTACAGAGATAGTGAGTGGTGTAGCGGCTGGAGGAGGTTACAGAGATAGGGAGGAGTGTAGGGGCTGAAGGAGGTTACAGAGATAGGGAGGTTTGTAGGGGCTCGAGGAAGTTACAGAGATAGGGAGGGGTGTTGGGGCTGGAGGAGGTTACAGAGATAGGGAGGGGTGTTGGGGCTGGAGGAGGTTACAGAGATAGGGAGGGGTGTAGGGGCTGGAGGAGGTTACAGAAATAGGGAAGGGTGTAGGGGCTGGAGGAGGTTACAGAGTTAGGGAGGGGTGTATGGGCTGGAGGAGGTTACAGAGATAGGGAGGGGTGTAGGGGCTGGAGGAGGTTACAGAGATAGGGAGGGGTGTAGGGGCTGGAGGAGGTTACAGAGATAGGGTTATTGGGGGCTGGATGAGTTTGCAGAGATAGGGAGGGGTGTAGGGGCTGGAGGAGGTTACCGAGATAGGGAGGGGTGTAGGCGCTGGAGGAGTTTACAGAGATAGGGAGGGGTGTAGGTGCTGGAGGAGGTTACAGAGATAGGGAGGGGTGTAGGGGCTGGAGGAGGTTAAAGAGCTAGGGAGGGGTGTAGGGGTTGGAGGAGGTTACAGAGATAAGGAGGGGTGTAGGGGCTGGAGGAGGTTACAGAGATAGGGGTGTAGGGGCTGGAGGAGGTTACAGAGATAGGGAGGGTTGTATGGGCTGGAGGAGGTTACAGAGATAGGGAGGGGTGTAGGGGCTGGAGGAAGTTACAGAGATAGGGAGGGGTTTACGGGCAGGAGGAGGTTACAGAGATAGGGAGGGGTGTAGGGACTGGAGGTGTTTCCAGAGATAGGGAGGGGGGGAGTGGAGTTTGTGGAGTGTCAGAGGTGGGAGATTGGCTGGAATAGTCGTGTCCGGTAGGAATGAAGGGGCGGACGAGGGCTTCTGCAGCCGACGAGCTGTGACGGGTCTGAGTCGGGTGAGGTTATGGAGGGGGAAATGGGTGGTCGTAGCGATCAGGAGGACATGAGGCTGGAAGCCTATCTAGAGGGAATAGAGGCTCCTCCCCAGCTCTCAGGCCCATTTTTTATCAATATTTCCATCTCTCCCTCATCTCTCTGACACTCCTTCTGTCTCTCGCTCTCTCTCTCTCTCTCGTCTCCTCTATCTCTCCCTCATTTTCTCTGCCCCTCTCTCCATCTCTTTCCCTCTCACTCTCCCTCTCGCTCTCTGTCTGTCTTAATCTGTCTCTCTCTCTCTCTCACTGTCTCTCTCTCTCTCTGTCTCTCACTCTCTCTATCTCCCTCTCTTTCTGCCTGTCTCTGTTGCTCTCTATCTCTCCCCGTCTCCCTCATCTGTCTATCTGTATTTCTCTGTCTCCCTCCCTTTCACTTTCTATCTCTCTTACTCTCTGTCTCCCACTTGCTCTCCCTGTTAGACTGTCTCTTTTTCTGTTTCTCTCTGTCTCGCTCTGTCTCCCTCTCTCTCTTCCTCTCTCTCTTTCTCTCTCTTTCCCTCAGTCTCTCTCTCTCTCTGTCTGTCTATAATTCTCTCTGTGTGTATCTCTCTCTGTGTTTTTCTCTATCTCTTACTCTCATTGTCTCCTTCTCTCTTTCTTGCTCTGTCTCAATCTCTCTCTCTTTCTCTCTCTGACTCTCTCCCTCACTCTTTCTCCGTCTCTCTCTCCCACTCTCTCTCCCTCTCTGTCTCTCTCTCTCTCTGTTTCTCTGTCTCTCTCACTCTCTCACACTCTACCTCTCTCGATCTCTCTCTATCTACCTATCCATCTCTTTCTGTCTCTTTCTCTCTCGTTCTTTATGCCTTTCTCTCTCTGTGTGTATCTCTCTCCTCTCTGTCTCTCTCTCTCTGTCTCTCTCATTCTCTGTCTCTATCTCTCTCTCTCCCTGTCTCTCTCTCTGTGTCTCTCTCTGTCTCTATGTCTCTCACTCCCTCCTTCTTTGTCTCTCCCGATCTGCCTATCCCTCTGTCTCTCTTTCTCTCTCTCTCTGTCTCTCTCTACCTACTTATCCCTCCCGCTCTGCCTCTTTCTCTCTCTCTCTCTCTGTCCATTATTCTCTGTGGTTCTCTCTCCGTGTGTTTCTCTCCACCTCATTCTCTCATGTCTACCTCTCTCTTTCTCTCTCTGTCTCGATCTGTCTCTCTTTCTCGCTCTCTCTGTCTCTCTCTCTGTTGTTCTCTCTCTCTTTATTTCTGTCTCTCTCTTTTTCTCTCTCTCTCTCCGTGTGCGTCTCTCTCTCTCTTTCTCTGTCTCTCTCTCTCTCTGTATCTCTCTGTTGCCCTGTCTCTCTCTCTCTGTCCCTCACTCAGTCTCTCCCTCTCTGTCCCTCTTTCTTTGTCTCTCTCACTCTCTCTCTCTGTCCCCCTTTCTGTGTGTCTCTATCTCTCTCTCTCTCTGTCTGTCTCTCTCACTTCCTCCTTCTATGTCTCTTCTGATCTCTCTCTCTGCCTCTCTCTCTGTGTCTATAATTCTCTGTGTGCGTCTCTCTCTCCATGTGTTTCTTTCTGTCTCTCTCTCATGTCTCGCTCTCACTTTCTCTCTCCCTCTGTCTCTGTCTTCTATGAGTGCTTCTGTATCTCTCTCTCTTTGTCTTGACCTCTCTCTCTCTCTGTCTCACTCTCTCTGTCTCACTCGCTCTGTGTCTCTCTCAGTCTGTCACAGTCTCTCTCTCTGTGTACCTCTCTGTGTGTGTCTCTACCTACCTTTCTCTCTTTCTCTCCCCTTCTGTCTCTCTCTGTGTGCCTCTCTCCCTCTCTATCTCTCTCTCTCGTTCTCTCTCTTTCTCTCCCCCGTCTCTTTCTCCCTCTGTCTCTTCCTATCTACCTATCTCTGTCTTTGTCTCGTTCCCTCTCTCAATCTCTGTATCTCTCCCCTTCTGTCTCTCTCTCTCTGTCTCTGTCTCTCTACCTCTCTCCAGTTTTTCTCTCCCTCTCTCTCTGTCTATCCGTCTGTCTCTCTCTGTGTGTGTGTCTCTCTCTCTCTGTCTCTCCCCCTTTCTGTCTCCCTCTTTCTCTGTCTCCCTATCTTCCTTTCTCTCTGTCCCTCTGTCTGTGTCTCTATCTCTCCCTCTCTCTCTCTCTCCCTGTCTCTCTCTCCCTCTCTCCCTGTCTCTCTCTCTCTCTCTCTCTCCCTGTCTCTCTCTCTCTCTCCCTGTCCCTCTCCCTCTCTCCCTGTCTCTCTCTCTCTCTCCCTGTCTCTCTCTCTCTCTCTCTCCCTGTCTCTCTCTCTCTCTCCCTGTCCCTCTCCCTCTCTCCCTGTCTCTCTCTCTCTCTCCCTGTCCCTCTCCCTCTCTCTCTCTCCCTGTCCCTCTCCCTCTCTCCCTGTCTCTCTCTCTTTCCCAATATTAATCTTCTCCGTCAGTCTGTTGAACATTGAGCTGCTCCGAGGCACACTTTCAGATTCAGACGGGCTGCTCTTAACGGAAACAAAGATACCTGGAGAAGCCCAACAGGTCTGGCAGCATCTGCGGAGAGAAACACAGTTACCGTGTCTCGCTCGTCCTGCTTTCTACCCCTAATTAGCACATTCCTTTAGATAATATCACCACCTTCAACACCTCTTTGGCCTTTGGTCTCTGACATCTTTTGGTTATCTCCACCTATCACTGGCCCTCTATCCAGCTCTACCTGTCCCAACCCCCCCTTTATCTCTGTCCTCTCTCTCCATATCTTTCCCTCTCACTCTCTCCCCCTTCTCTGTCTCTCGCTCATTTTCTCTGCCTCTCTCTTTCCCTCTCACTCTGTCTCTCTCCCTCTCTTTCTGTCTGTCTCTGTTGCTCTCTGTCTCTCCCCATCTCCCTCATCTGTCAATCTGTATTTCTCTGTCTCCCTCCCTTTCACTTTCTATCTCTCACTCTCTGTCTCCCACTTGCTCTCCCTGTCACACTGTCTCTCTATCTGTTTGGCTCTGTCTCGCTCTGTCTTTTCTCCCTCTTTTTCTCTCTCCCTCTTTCTCTCAGTCTCTCTCTCTCTCTCTCTCTGTGTCTATAATTCTCTCTGTGTGTATCTCTCTCTGTGTTTTTCTCTATCTCTTTCTCTCATTGTCTCCTTCTCTCTTTCTCGGTCTGTCTCGAAATCTCTCTCTCTCTCTCCCTCACTCTCTCTCCATCTCTCTCTCCCACTCTGTCTCTCTCTCTCTTCCAATGTCCTTCTCTCCCTCTCTTGCTCCTTCTCTCTCTCTCTTTCTCTCCGTATATCTCTGCCTCTGACTCTGTACCTCTCCATGTGTGCCTCTATCTTTCTGTCTCTCTGTTTCTCTGTCTCTCTCGCTCTCTCACACTCTGCCTCTCTCGATCTCTCTCTATCTACCTATCTCTCTCTTTCTGTCTCTCTCTCTCTCTCTGTCTCTCTGGCTCTATTTATTTTTATCTCTAGCTCTCTGCCTCTCGTTCACTTTCTCCCTGTCTCTCTCTCTCTCTCTCTCTCTCCCTCTCTCTCTCTCTCCTTGTCTCTCTCTCTGTCTCTCTCTGTCTCTCTCTCTCTCTCTCCCTGTCTCTCTCTCTCCTTGTCTCTCTCTCTCTCTCTATCTCTCTCTGTCTCTCTCACTTACTCCTTCTATGTCTCTCCCGATCTCTCTCTGTCTCTTTCTCTCCCTCTGTCTCTCATGTCTCGCTCTTGCTTTCTCTCTTCCACAGTCTCTCTCTTCTGTGAGTGCTTCTGTCTTTCTCTCTCTGTGTCATCCTCTCTCTCTCTCTGTCCCTCTCTGTGTGTGTCTATCTCTCTGTCTCTCTCTGTTCCTCTCAGTCTCTGTATCTCTCCGCTTCTGTCTCTCTCTCTGTCTCTCTCTCTCTGTCCATCTTTGTGTGTGTCTCTATCTCTCTCTTTCTCTCTCTCTCTTTGTCTTTCTCTCCCCTTCTGTCACTCTCTGTGTGTCTCTCTCCCTTGTTATCTCTATCTCTTTCATTCTCTCTCTCTCCCTGTCTCTTTCTCCCTCTGTATCTCCTTATCTACCTATCTCG